>JAQBSW010002293.1:0-106317 GCA_029291075.1 Eudiplozoon nipponicum
AAGTGGGATTGGAGTTTACTTCAAGCTCGCAAAATTGATTTAAAGAATTGTTACCAACACCCGCGCAATCAATTAATGTTTAATTGTATTGTCTGTATGTATGTGTGGCGAAAGCTGCAACAGTTAATGTTCATGATTGCATAGAAATTGTGCAGTCGACATTTTCAATCAAGTACAATGTATGCGAGACTACTAGAAGTGAGAGCTGCATATCTTATTTTGCTTTCCATATGCAATGCGGATCGATCCTCGCTAGTCAGTTTGCCGTCGTACTCTGATGATGATCATGGAAGGTCGAAACGCGTCAGTGCGTGCGACTGGTGGTAGTCTGACCCATTCGTTTAAATTTTACATCTAGAAATGATACTGCTTTATTTCTTCCTTTTTAAATTGTAAATTTTACCTCTCTCAGTTGATTAGCTAAATACAGAACATTCTCAAACTCCTTATACCCATGATTCCAAATTAAGAAAATGTAACATAAGAATCTTAACTTAAAATTTGGTTTGAGTGGAGATCTGAACAAGAGATTTTTTTCTAAATAATGCATGTAAATATTAGCGACTGGGACCGATAATGGTTGTCCCATAGGAACACCTTTAACTTGTAGATATAATTCAATTCTAAAAATAAATTATGTAGAGGACATACAAATTTCAAACATTTCCTTAATGCTCATTGACATCATTTTACTCCATTCTAGTATTTCAGGGTATTCCGTTAGAAAACGTTGGACACACTCTAATGCAACGTGTACCGGAATGTTAGTATACATTGATACCACATCCAGGCTTGCCAGGTTATCATTCTCTGATAATTTATATTTACTAATAATGCCAGTAAAATTGTGTTCTCTGATGTATAATCTCGAAAATAGGTGTATTTTCTTATTCTATTGCATAGAAATTTGGACATATTATAATTTGGAAAATCCTGTACATTCACAAATAACATAGGTGGATTATCTTGTTTATGAATCTTTACTAAACCATACACTCTGGGAGAAATTGTATCCGTTTGTATTAATGATTTTCCAAGCACTGAATCTAATTCTCCAGATCCAATCATTTGATTAATTAAAGTTTTAACCACACCTTGTAACGTATCAGTTGAGCCCTTCTTTATTTTATGATAAACTTCTCTATTATTTAATTACACATACATCTTATCATTATAACTCTTCTGACTCATTAGCACTGTTGCTCCACGTTTATGTGCTTTAAGGCATATTACCTTATTAGATAACAAATTCGATCTCAATCTTTTCAATTCATAATTCGGCTTAAATTTATCCTCTCTATGTTCTAACACCAATTTGGAAACATCAAATTCAAATTCAGCTTTCTCTTTTATTGTGATGAAATGCGTGATTTTACCTGTCTCGGAACAGCCGTGTTCATTCTCAGGTTAAGTATTCTCATTAAATTATCCTGGAATTCATAGACGATAATTTCATTACCCGTTTAGACAGTGCACCTGGAAATGTAAAGGATTCAAGATTTTACCGATCTACGAGTGATATGAATTATTCTGCACAAGAACAAGGTGGCGAATTCCACAAAAAGAAGGACAGCACTGAGCACTTCAACTCAACATTTGAGTTCATGTGTTATTTTAGATTGTAAATAAACGCATATGGTTTGATAATTTCGAGAAGGGAAACGCGTGTTCCATTTTTACTCAAATTGCGTTACGGATTCTGTTGGCTGAGCCACCGGCTCCATATACGGGATTCTTAGCAGAATCAGAATCTGTCTGATGGCTTGTTTTACATTGATGTCAGTTTTTTACATATAGAAATTCACGCATAAATAGGTTGCCGCCCAGAGCGAAATTTCAAACGAATTCCATCGGACACATGCGTGTACCTAGATTCTTCGATTGATCTAAAGCAGAACACGTAGTATGCCAATACCTTTAGAACAGAAAGTAACCATCGTCTGCTTACCATAATATTGTCCGAGTTCAGTACAATATCATCGTTCCATATGCTGGGTAACATTGCTATGCTTTATTTCCCGATGCTCATGCTGATGCTGGAAGTGAGTACACCACATAAAATTCATCATCATCATCAACGGCAACAATACAACAACCGATGCCTGATTGCCACATAACCATGAAAAGAAAAAATAATTATAATAGAAAATATAAGAATCTAAAACAAAAATGTTAAATGAGAATGAACTATAAAGATAAGGATCTATTTCATATGTAGACACTTACCTAGGTAACACAGAAACCAGGCAACCTATATCCGTACAAAACACAATTTAGACAAAGTCAATTGTAAGCCCCATGTAGCTTCCTTGAGGGTTTCAACATATAACTTTAAAAAACTAAAGTTCACAGTTAATTCTGATTAACGAGGGAAAGATCGTTAAGAAGATTAATTTAATACAAATCTGCAACAAGACCGCCACTGAACACGAAGTACAATGCGCGCGTGGACACCATTCGGGTAAACGAACTGGTTCTTTATAACTCAATTTGACTGTAGTTGAGTTTAGCTTTTACTGGCATGTCAAAATCTGCCCGCCTAGTTTCTTACGCCAATCTTGAGTTGGTTAAGGGAATAAAGACAATGGA
This sequence comes from Eudiplozoon nipponicum, assembly GCA_029291075.1. Lineage (NCBI taxonomy): Eukaryota > Metazoa > Platyhelminthes > Monogenea > Mazocraeidea > Diplozoidae > Eudiplozoon > Eudiplozoon nipponicum. The sequence goes on from JAQBSW010002293.1 coordinate 2,590, forward strand.
ATTGAAGTCATAGTTAAAATGTGACCGAGCCAGCGAAAGTAATGGATCCTTATTTATTTGTTTAGAGTAGTTTTTAACCGAACCAAAAATACGTCCAGGAATTCAGCATTGCTCACTCATTGTTGGTAACTTATATAGGCTATGTTTGTTAAGCAATGGCAGTCGAATGTCTGCAAACATCGAAGTTCTTCGGCTCGAAATAACTGAGTTTCACTAACTTATAGAACAACTGAACGTACAGATACACTGTACACACGAACGTTAAGGCAAAGTGAGATACCGCGTACCTCCATAAATGACGGTTAGAGATCATTCTAGCTTTCGTGATTCTCATATTCACCTCGTCACTAATATTTCCTAAGTTACTGATACAGATACCAAAGTATGTCAATTTGCTAACTACGTTCAGATATTCACCTCGAAACCATAGAATTTTAGTGAGTGTTAGGTGATCATGTAAAAGTATCAACAATTTAGTGGGTGCGAATTCTTTAATGATAGACGGAAAAACGACTGATAATCTGTTAAAGCTGGTCTGTTCAGAATCTCGGATGTCGAATGATAGTACGATATCATCTGGATAGTCATGGAGGCCACCGCCAGTGGAAAAGCTGGGCGATATTTCATTTTAGTTCGTGACGCGGCAATAGATGCTTCTGTAGAGAGCTTGTATATTTACAAACTTAGTGGACAAAAACTTTTCATCAAAATACGGAACATAACGTTGCAACCAACAGAGTCTAATGTACCCTTCAAATTTAGAAAGACGGAAATTGACGTGGAAGGCGGCGATATACATATCGCTGTTTAAGTGCTTGGTATTACGGAAAATATTTTTATACAGCCTCGTTCTGATCGCAAATTGGCATATTCTCTTCTATTAGTCTCGCTCGAAGCAATCAGCATGAACTCATTTTATATAGTATAAAAAATTAGTCTACACCATACAAATCATGTAGCTACGATCTCTAAATAAGGTTAGTAGCAGATCATCAGGGTCCGCAGCTTTGCGACTTTTAGAGAGAGTAAATGGCACTCCGTAGTTTTAACTAATGATTTTAAGAGAATAGCGCTTGAAATTTCTTTAAATCAAGTTTGCGAGCTTGAAGTAAACACCAATCCCATAGTATTTATCCAGTCGTCGAACAACGCCTAACAAACTACCGCCAGTCGCAGGCACTACGGTTTCGACCTTCCATGATCATGCATCAGAGTACGGTACGGCAAACTGACTATCGAGGATCAAGCCGCATTGAATATATATGGAAATCAAATTTGAGATATGCGGCTCTCACTTGCTCTAGCAGTCTCTCATACATTGATCTTGACTGGAAATGTCGGCTGCTAATTTCTAATGCAGTCACAAACATTAACTGTTTGCAGCTTTCGCCACATATAAATATATAGCTAATACAAATTAACAATAATTGATCGCGTGGGTGGTGGTAACAATTCTTTAAATCAAGTTTGCGAACTTGAAGTAAACACCAATCCCATTGTATTTAACCTGCGCTTGACATTGTTGATACAGCCATATTCCTGTGATCAGGAATGATGCAGGTGCTCAAGAAAACTTAACATTCAAGTGTTCAGCTCGTTTATCAAGACGCAAAATTTCATCGGTTATTAGATTATTGTTAAAATAATGTATTTATTCTATAGAGTAAATATTTTAGAATCTGTCGCGTAAATTAGTTTGAAAAAAGTCGACTGCTATCTAATACAAAAATTCATTCTACATCATCAGCATTCTAGTTCAAAAGGATTCAAGAAAAACTTACCGATTCAGCTTGATTTTGCGTCTAATATCTATTCGAGTATTATTATAGACCGAGCTAGCAATAGTTTAGCGCCTAGATTCGAGAATCTTCACAATGACTAATTCTACGGGAGTCTTCAAGGTTACATATGGTTGGAAAGACGGCTGTTCGAGTTCGATTATATCTATTTGGAGTTTTTGGTTATTTAGCTTTCCGTAAAATAAGAGTGCGAAGCTACAACGGATAAGTGTATTTCCAGAGTCGGCATACGCGTTGCAAAACGAATGGAAGTCCTATTTGCAACCGCACCATCTATAACTAAATGATGCATGACCTACTCGAGTACACAATTGTCCGGGAGCTAGAGGAAGCCATGTAGCGCAACGCATTACACTACACCTGGAGTTTGTGCTACTCAAGCATAATATATCCGTTAGACAGATATCTAACAGTTTTTCACTATTATTGTTGCGCATTGAGCATAAAGTGTATCGGCAACATAAAGGAAATTCTGCGTTGCTTATGCGTCCAACATTAGCAATCATGTTAACCGTAAACATGACTACATTTTAAATTATCGTTCTAATTATAAGAAAACGTTGGTAAGAAAGATAATGTCACTTCTGTCGTTTGTATTGCAATTGTTGAGGGCATATGCAGACACAATTAAACGATAACCTTGATTTTAGCAGGCGTTTTTTATGTGTGCCACATAATAACGACTGCTCACACGAATTTATTAGGTTGAACAAGCTTTACCTTGTGAACAAAGGACAATAATGACTCCCCATTATTCGGCTTGAGAAAGTTTCATGGAACCAAAGATTCGCAGTCAATGACGCGCAGACAATGACGGTTCTCCCAACTCTGTAGTACTCCTTGGATCCTGCGTTCTAGTTGCCGATAGACAACACATCCATTTCTGATTATTTAGCATACTTACTAGAGCTTTTTATTTCCCAAATGGGTTTTAATGTTTGAACAATAAATGTGCCGATGTTATAAGCTAATCTAGTTTTAATGAATGGCAGTTTACTTGAACTACGTTCTGTATTTTGCAATCCGACATTGGACTGTGATTTGATTAACTTCCACCATATTCAGATAATCTACAAAAGCGTTTTTGTTGCATTAAAAGAAAAGAGAAAGAAAAGGGCACAAGCGAAAAATGAATATCTTCTGTAGCCCGGATTCGCCTATCCACCATGAACGACTCAGCGGATACGGTGAATCCTTTTTTACAGAGCGTTGGTCGACGCAGTGGAGATTTATTATTTCTCGTAGTATTCATGGATATGTAAAGACTCTAAAAAAACACTAGGTTGCCTGTTCCTAGTTGAGATGGTTTTTACTCAGATTTTCTTCTCTTAGACAGTCTATCAACCAAGGCTAACCGAGGTAGCTACTCAAGTGCCAGTGGCCAATTTCCCTCAGCAGCCAAAACTTACTCCTCGCGTCTGACACGCCTACTCTCATTCTGTCATTACCAATTTAATGGTGCGTTACCGCGTAGATAAATCCAACGCATAGCTTCATATTAAAGAGGATGACGGTTATCTCCAATTGGGACCGGCAATGTTCACGTTACCATTGTTAGACCTCAGATTAAGACGAAGGGTAAGGTTTAAGTGCCTGATGCCATTACCATAGCCATTTACTTTCACGGTCCACTTCCCTACAGCTACCTAACAGCACAGTCTCTACATACCTTCGCTTTCAAAATACCGTAAATCAAAAAAGAAATCCAAGTTTCATTTAAAGCTTTTCAAATAAATTATTATTTTATTAGTAACTACTCAAGGTAGGTGCATACACGTTCGCAAGACTTCAGAATAGATTGTCTACGGAAAGTCTAGTACACTTCAAATTAGAGCTTCTATTTCTCTAGCCAAAAACATAGTTGCCGTAACATGAACACATGTTAACGAGCTGAGCCACTATAGCTTGGAAAAAGGAGGAAATTCGCTCTTTCTCACGCACTAGGTCTGAACGAGTCACAATTCTTGTCTGCTAGTTGCAAACAATGTGAACACCACGCATGTACTGTTCGCCAGGCATAAAAAAACTGACTTCATGTACTGATAAGAACTGTCGCCAAGGAATAGAACGCTGTTGAATGAAAACGTCCGACGAGGACAAGAAATGGCAGCTGGGTTTTACCGCGCGTATAACGCTTCGCTCTGACTCAGCACATAGCAGATGGTGCACCCAGTTGCCGTACGGCTTTTATTATAGCTCCAACCATTGGAAATAGAAATTTTACTATCTATCGCTGGAATATACAGTCACACCAGGCACCATCTTCCATCAGATATGGGAATTTAATTCAGTGCTAGATTTGCTTAACCTTCTGTGAGTTCATTACACTATTATACCCCCCCCCAGTACCGCATAATTAACGTTTGAACCCCGACCTCTCAACTACCAAACCACCAATTTAAGATTTCTTTTATTCTTTTTAATTCTTGATTTTTTCTTCATTTGTAAACCGGAATGAGATGCTGGGTGACCAAACTTCTGTCGGTTATTTTATTCATTTACTTCGCCTAATGCTCTTGGTTTCGTTTTATAATAGCAACAGCATCAGTCGAGGTTATGCGTCTCCTATCCTCTCATGCTTCGAAAGGATGAATAACAAAACAACAACATTTATTAGGCCTGACTAAGCACTTATAAGTAAGCATCTTTATCTGGATGTGAGGACAACAATGATGCAATTACAAAGACGAATGAGCTTACATACAAACGCATATGTAAGCATAAATAAATTTCTTTAAACTGGTCATATACATGCATTTATGAAAAAAGGCTTATGTGTACAGAATAAACAAGCCAAAAGCATAGACATATATGGAAGAACAATCGCACACTGTACATAATAAAACGCACGCACCTACACTCACAGATGCATACACAAACATGCCTAATCACACATACACACATACAAATGTACATAAATACATTCATGCATACATAAATATATACACGCAAACATTATCATCTTAAACAACATTGGCATTTCCAGGATGGATCGAAGGTTTCAGGAAACAGATCTTCATTTCTTTGTCTGCTCCCATAACTCTCAATCACCATTTTTATGGAGCATATAGCTCAAATGGTTTACCAAGCGCGGTCGTTTCTACTCATGGTAACTGAGGCAGTTACGTTACACGCATAAAAGGAGTTGAGTAATCAGAGGTTGCCCGAGAAGGATATTGTAGGAATTTTGAAAGTGAGAGAACAACAATTCGCATACAACACCACAGCTGTGATAAACTACAAAATAAACGAACATTGATTGCGCTGTCAGTGATAGCAATTATTATAATTAAGGTTGCGATCTTGATATAAGCACCTTACCCATTAATTACTTACATATGTCAGTATAAACTAAGAATTGTATAGTGTAGAAAAGGCAATTCATCCAGTAGACTGGTTTCGTTGGCTTACCACATAAAAACCCATTTATAAAAAAGTGGTTAACAACCCAGAAAAAATTGTCAAATTCCTACCGGATTACGATTTAATCTTTATTATTCTACATCAAATGCATACAAAGCACAGCGAAAATTCTAAAAAAATAATAAAATTAGAAATGGATAATAAATTGAAGATTTTTATTACAGTACTTGTAAAATATTGTCGACTTAGCATCTCAGATTTGTTATTCTCTATAAATCGGGAACTATTAATCGGTATTTGAAAAAATGACAAAAACGTGTTAAAACAGACGAAATCAACGAAATCAGCTCATTTAAGCATGCAAGGCAAAATATTCTGTTTTTACAAAAAATTCTATTAGTACGAGAATAAAAGTTTTCCCACTACGCTAGTGGTCTAAAATAATTATAAACTGCATAGCAATTTTACTAAGAGAAAAAAATAAAATGAATTTGAATCCGTACAAAATGTTATGCTGGTTTGCATATTCTTATCAGATTCAAGGAAGATAAGATTGACTAAACAAATAATTCAGAAGTAAACGACGGAAAAGCCAGCAGATAATAAAATAGAAACTCTAACGGTGTAACCCTATACAATTCTTTACCATTTCTATAAGGCCTTACTTTCTGCGCATATGCTACACTGCCAAATTTATTGATGCTTTTGTAATAAATACAAAGACAATTGAAAAAAATACTTAAGTTAGCAACAAATAATTTTAAACGATTAAGGTAATTTACAAGTCGATAACAAGTTCTGTACGACTGCTCTTTGATGTACCACCAACATAAAATATTGTATTGGAACGCCGATTGTGTTGATTGGGACACGTTTTGAGAAGGCTTCGTTTACATACTACTCGATAGGCCATAAAGGTAACGCCGGTGGATCTTTGGAAGCGCTGAAGACAGGAAAACTATCTCTTGGCCGGATGCCCGTATGCGCAATATCGATCATTTGATCACGCTGCACCGAACCCTTTTTGACGATGAGACACTTGAATAGGCGGAGAGTCAAGCGGAAAACAGGATCCAATGGCGGAACTTGATTAGCTCATCGTTCATGGCATAGAATTCTATGGAGCCCACAGTGCATATGAACTAGAACTTCATTTATGCATGTTGACGTTAAGTAAATTAATTATTTGAAAGAAGCTATTAAAAACTTACAGTGTATGCAGTTGCGTTATTTAGCACAGGAGTACTTGGACACAAATACTGCGACCGAATGTAAAAGTTCGCACCGAAAAATCAGATAACATTGAAAACTATCCCAAAACAGGTTTTTTTGCAAGCACCTATAAACTAAATCAAATTAAAATGCAAATTATTATGTCTAAAACAAGCCGGAGTTCATTGTTTAAGAGACAACCACATGCTAATCGGAGGGGCACACTCAAGGTGATTGCAGAAGTTATTTCGTCATCAAGAACCAAATGCAGGCGAATAAATATTTTAAAACCATTTTACGAACTTTCATTATCCTCTTTTCAATTGGCGTTTCTTATTGTCTCATTAAGGTGTCTTGCACACAATTGGATAACAAGCGTACAGTGAACTAAAAAACGGTATAGGAAAATACACCAGACGGCATGAATTCACGAGAATAAAGGCAATCATGACAACCGCCTCGACTGGCAGTAGTTTGCTATGTTTTTTGACGACTGGTTAAATACAATGAGATTAGTGTTTAATTCAGGCTCGCAAACTTGAATTTAAGAATTATTACCACCACCGGCGCAAGAAATGTTTTAAAAAAATTGTATTTCCTATATATTTCTGTGGCGAAAGCTGCAAACAGTTAATGTTCGTGACTGCATAGAAATCGTGCAGCCGACATTTCCACTCAGGTACAATAAATGCGAGACTACTAGAGGTGAGAGTTGTCTATCGAATTTTGCTTTCCATATATATGCAATGCGGATCGATCCTCGCTAGTCAGATTTCTGTCGTACTCTGATGATGATCATGGAAGGTCGAAACGCGTCAGTGCGTTCCGACTCGCGGTAGTTTTGCTCTGTTGTTTGACGACTGGTTTAATTAGATTGGTGTTTACTTCAAGCTCGCAAACTTGATTTAAAGAACAAAGCTACCTGATGCTTGCTTTGTGGTAAAGTTTAATTTTCCTTGTTCACATTTTAGTCCGAAATATTTCAATATACCCATTGACTATCAAAGTGAATCAAAGATTTTAAATAATAAATAAAGCATTTAGTTGACACGACTCAACTTAAAACTATAAATGATTGCTTTCATATCAATTACTGGCATTTAATTTGATACACGTTTGTTGTATGTGGTCATGTGCATAAAACTGCTTATTATTAGTTAAATGAACATTGGTTGGGCGGTCGGTGATAACTATTACATCAATCGAGGTTGCGAACTTGACATAAACAACTAACTGATTAAGTATATAAATTTTCCAATAGGTTAAACATCATTACACATATATACACATTCATTTTAGTGAATGTCAACTAATCTGTGCATGTGTCTGAGTCAAATGTTAGGTTTAAGTTTAAGTATTTGTATACAGCCTGCCAACTAAATAGTTTTGAAGGGTTGTTGCGCAGCGCGAGTTTCATGTGACTTACTGCGAGTTGCTGCTTTGTACTATCAGTTTCACAAAGATCCGATTGATCACCATTTCCAGGTACGCATCTCTTTTGTCTTCGATCAGGCTGGGTGCGTATTCGTCCCTTTCTTCCGTAGACGTAAACATCGTTCATACTAATTATTGGAAACAAGGTGTGATCTCATCTTCGTTGACTGGCAACTTTTCGGGGCCGACTTTCCGGCTCTATCATCAGGCCACTATACACAGCACAATACTCACAATAGCAGATTTAAGCTATTGTGAGTATTGTGCTGCTTATAGTGGCCTGATGATGGTGCTGGAAATAATGCGCCGAAACGTCCCCAGTAAACAAAGATTGGATAGCACCGCGCTTCCAGTGGTTAGTATGAACGATGTTGAAGCCTTCGGAAGAGAGACGAATACGCACCCAGCCTGATCGAAGACAAAAAAGATGCGTACCTGGAAATGGTGATCAATCGGATCTTTGTGATACTGATAGTGCAAAGCAAAAACCCGCGAACGCAACTTGCAGTAAGTCATCCACCAAATAGTTAATATCAATTTTTAGACGGTCGTCGTACTATGTGACACTAATCAAGGCTGACATCAATGGTAAGCGAGTGAGCAAAGCAATGCAGATAATAAACACGTTTTATTAATTGACTATATATGGTTTGATAAGCTGTAGACTAACGATGATAAGAGGCTCAATTTTATCCGGGCTTTCCCGTCCATTTACCTTTCCTAATTGTTCTGAAACAGACAATGAAAACTTCTTTATCAAACCAAATATCAGGCAACTGTGCAAAATACTTTCACGCAATTGTTTCTTTAAGCGTTACCACAATATGATTTATAACGTAAAATAACACAAAATTTTTCAGTGCGTAATAATTTACAATTAGCATTATAGAATAACACCAAATGTGAATCCCAATTATACCTATGTAGGATTATTTATCTAAATAAGAGGCATAAAGTTGAACACTTTTATGATGCCAGGGTCTGGTCAGAAGGAAAATGCGGGTAAATGATGCCCATAGTGGCATGTATCTGCATATATATATATATATATATATATATATATATATATATATATATGTGTGTGTGTGTGTGTATGTGTGTGTATTGAACATGAAATCAATAACGGCGCTAGAATGAAGTTAATTCGCAATTTTGGTGATTAAATAAATCAAATGTAATTTTATGCATTAATATAAAGAGAAACGTTCGTATCTGTATTCTCCAAATTACATAAACGTAGAAAATATCGAAGTTATAAGCGAAAGAGAATAACAATATTGCGATCTAAAACAAACAAAAAGTAAGTAATGGAAAGAAATTTACAGAGATGCCTGACATCAAGTTTTATCAACAAAATCAAAACAATGAAAATGTCACCTTCATCGTTTTTGTATAAAATCGTCAGATTTAATAATATCGGGAGGTATTCTGGAGAAAAAAAATCGAAGCTAATAGAAGATTTAAAAAAAGGCAATTAAAACTTATAAAAATGTCCGATACTTTAAGGAAATGATAAAATAATGTACACCGGGATCATTGTAAAGATAAGAGCGAAAGTTGAAAAATTACGAGCACAAATATGCCTACAATATACCTAAATAAACTTACAAAAATACATCCACACACACACACACACACACATATATATATATATATATATATATATATATACTCTTCTTTATATATATAGGTCCATTCACACACATATCTGTCCATTTATACTTGCATCTCATCCATACGTATATACATACATACATATACATATATATATATATATCATATATATATATGAAAGTATGGATGAACATATCTTATGGATAGGTAAATGGATAGACGAATGCATGAATGTATGTATTTATTTGTGTGTGAATATACTGCTGCTATATATATATAGTATGGATACGTAATAGTGGCTAATATGAATAGGTATATGAACGAATGCATGTATGCCTGTTTTTCTTCGTTTGTGTGTTAATATATATATATATATATATATATATATATATATATATATAGGTGGATCATTCAAACTTACATATATGCGTGTAAACATTTCTACATTCGTCCAAACATATAAATCCATGCATATAAATGAATGTATACGCTTGAATACATACATTAATATACCCATGTGAATACATAAACATAAAACAACATGCGTAAACACGTGTGTACAACAGTACAAATTGCATTATAAACGAAGAATACCAAGAGACGTACAAGAATACATATATTGCCATCTAACTACGTGCATACGTACATAAAATCATAACACGTAAAAACAGCATGACGTAGATAATGAACAACTTATTCTTGACTGCCGCATATCCATGAGATCCATAGTTATGTGCATGTTACAAATTAACACTAGGTTTCACATTAGGCGTTCATACACCGAAATATATATATATATATATATATATATATATATATATATATATATATATATATATAGATAGATAGAAAAATGCATAGGCGAAGATATAGCATTGCACGAAGAGTTCAATAAGAGTTTCGAGTTACCTTGCCACTTAAGCCTAGGATATTAACGGATCGCTTTAAGAAATAAAAACAGCGTCTATGAGTCAATTAGATGCAAAACATGTAAAGATTTTAGACAAAATATAAACGATATGGTCTTTTCATTAAAAAAAATGTTTCACGTTCATGTCCGTAATTAGATCGTTGAGCAAATTGACATAGTTTGAGCACATTAGACAACAAGTGCCAGTTAATTTTGTGTTTTTGCTTCATTTAATACAGTGCACATTTCAAATCAACAGGCTATACGATGGTTTTGCAGTCTTCTGCAGACTACTTGGAGACCGAATGGCAGTAAGGTGCAGATGGCGGCTCAGCTCTCAATTTGCGGCCGATGTTTTTCTGCTGAGTTTTTAAACTCCATTTGTCTCATAAACCGATTCTATACAAATATTTGTGGATTTTCTGATGACAAGGCCGTGAATGCGAGGATATTTTCACTCGATACGTTATCAATTTCGTCGATTCTACTGAAACTCACATTGGCGACGGCAACAACTCTGTAATGCGAAAACGGTGGTACAGTTTTAATTAGGCAGGTAAATTACGAAATAACAGCATTAGGCTAGGCTCAGATTTAGGTTCGATTGCTTGCCTCATAGCAATCTAAAATTACGTGTAGAATATGTTTTGCGCATAATTAAATGAATCGACAAAAGTGGTTAGTTGGCTATTTCACTATCACTTCAGAGAGAAATAATTGCAAAACATGTCTCATAAATAATTACGCGCAGCTTTATGCTCCATTTATCGACCTGGCAATAAATAACCAAGTCAGTTTAGTTATTTTGCATTGACTACAAATTACTGCACTGACATATTACTTTTTTGATCCGTACCATAATCGAGAGGTAGAACCAGATTAACTCGAAATACAAATACACAGCGTGCTGCGTATAACATGTTGTTAAATAATACTAACCTATACACCATATCATAAATAAAAACACAATCTGCATACAAGCGTGCCTAGAAAAATTTTACCATAGTTTTATCACTAATGTTATAAAGAACACACCAAACCACAATAAATTACGAAATAAAGACACTAGAGAGCCAATAAGACAGACAGGTACACACGTTAATGTACGTTTCTGTGTAAATTAGTGAGCGTGCACATAATCAAAGTGAAGATACATAAACAAATCATTGCTAAGAAATAACCAAGAAAATAAGAAGGTCGCTTTGCAATGTTGTGCGACGGGGTAGATTGGTGTTCATCTCAAGTTCGCAAATTTGAATTAGAGAATAAATATGAAGATAATCAAATGCTCAGAAATCGTCAAGGAACCAGTGTACATATGATATTCAATGCCTAGAAATTATCGACAACATTGGCATTGAACCACAAATGCTTCAAATTTATTCCAAATAGTTTACATACTATGCGAACAAAGTTATATCATAAGCCATTGACAGAACGGGTGTGTAAAACCATCCAAGATTTAATAGACCATCCATCTGTTATATAACAGTTTAATAGATATTACAGACAATTTCCAGATTGCATGATCAAGTTTAGTTATTGTTTTCGTCCTTTTTTTAATGTCTAAACAGGATACATCGTTCAGATTATTTGGCTTATACACCTACTCATACATGCATACATACATAAATATAAAATACACACTTACACACACACACACATATATATATATATATATATATATATATATATATATATATATATGCGGAAATATGAGAATAAACAAAGATATAGATCTGCAGCATGGTGGATTACTGAAGATCCAATTCCAATAATGCAAAAACAACCAGGCCTCTCCAATGAAACCTGTTCGCCGCTAAAAATCTACAAATTTAATGGCATTCAAGAATCTAGAGATAATTGAGAATACAGCGCGACGTGCTCGAGTGACTAATATCACGAATAATAATATTCGACCAAGAAAGGTTTGGCCTGCTTCTCTTGAAGTTCCAGCCAATTACCGGAGTTTTCGTGGTAACCCGGAAAACAGGATGTGCATTTGGCCTTCGTAAACCGTGGTCTAACCAACGCAATCGATGTTCTACAGTAAGACTCTACGATGATGGCGTAGCAAAGAGCGACCATATAGAACTTACAGCTTTTAAATTTTGCTCTTGAGTTATGCTTCCACTTCTGATTCAACTTACAGCGTTATGATCCAGTAAATAGCATATCCTGATTATCTCATGTCAGAGAAAAAGTACACAGTTAAAATAATTTACTTAAGCCAAATACATGTATGCGTGTGTTGCAGACTAGGTAATTAACTGACTAAGGCAACCAAATGGATACAACTGTTATTTTTAGGACTCGAAGTTCAATGAAGCCAAGATTGAATTTGCTAAATTATAAGCGTGGTCTCATTTTGCAACACGTTAGCAGTAATTAGAACTGCCAGTGAGATGAGAACTAATGTCAGAACGCTTATTAGGTAATTTCTCAAACAAATCGGCTATCAAAACGAGAGAAACTGATGTTATTTGCAATTCTTTGCCAGTATAAGAATGACAATGGACATTTTGGATTTTTAAAAAGAAATTCAATACTAAGCGGGGTTCCAGTGGTTCAAGCATCACGGACAGCCATGAATACATTTAGGTTACCGTATAAATATGAAACTATAGTACAATAGACGAACTTCTGTGAATAAGTCTCGTCGAGATACTAGCCCAAGGAATAGAAGTTGTAGCTACTCAAATAATTTTATCAAAAAAGTATTCAGTATAAATCTGGACAGAGTTTTGGCATCAAATCAAAAAACGAATCGGACCACCACTGGAGACTGGACTAAAGCATTGTTAAAAATTTTTATCAAGCAGACCAATAAATAGAGGTCAGACTAAAACTGTCTTATTCCCACACTAGGGACAGATAAGTTATAGCCCATATAAAACTACGAATTCCATGATTATATGAAAGTTACGCATCCTTATATTATGCCCGTGTAATTCTGTGTAAAAGCAGGGATAGTGAAGTTTAGACGCAAATGCAATCTAGGTTATAGGTGATCACAGAAACTTTAGAATTTGAGCACAAAGAACAGCGGCCGCAGTCATTCAATAGACATGATGGGAACATGTTCTGACAAGCACTAAATGTCAAAATTGTATTACTCATGAATAATTTTAAACTAGCCACAATCTAAGTAGACGCAATGAGTGGTAACGGTAATTAGCATAAGTTTTATTTCAACAGTCTCACAAGACAAAACAACTTTGTCAATGAAATCAGGGCATGTTCAGCTATTTAATTTGTCTAGTACATATCTTTCCATAATAGCGTGCACCTCTTTTGAAAATCTGTAATCTCCATCCACTAGTATCGTAAAGAAATCGATCGTTTACAAATGGAGGTGGACCAAAATTTGAAACCGTGCAATACCAAGAAAAAACATACCCATGGTATTTCTTTTAAATCAGCGTGTTAGCGTAGCTAAATAAATGCACAATTACACTCAAGTACATGGAAGTTTGTACCCAACAGATATTCCTCATGTCATCTAATGGTCTATGAAACAGTTGGGATTTAAATACATATATGGCATTCTCTAATTAAGCGTTCCACTTTTATATTGGAATAGCTCCGTCAAATTGTGGCGGGTTTGTACTCATTTACAAATAATTAGGAGCCTCTGTGCATTAGGCATGACAGACCTAGTAACAAGTTAGTTCAATTTAGACCTGATCATACTTGAACTTATTTGTTACCAGGTGTGCAACACCTAATACATAATTTCATTTATGTTAGCTCTCTGCAACAAATAGTATCTACATTTCGATAGCTTTCATAGGTCCGGACAACGTCGATTTATTGCAAAAGCTTCAAAATAGAGAAGCATACACACACTCTCTCTCTCACACACACATACACGCACCTAAAATTAGTCAAAATTTAAAACGTTTCTACTGGCATTTAAGATTTTTCAGTCATATTTAGCTATATACATGGGTACGTCACCAACCTTATTTTGCACATAATAGACTGGTATGTGCTCCAGCAAGCATGAATTAAATTTTCTAATGCATGCGCCAAAATATGATTATCCACAGGTAAAAGGGATTCAAGTAATGTTTAATTTAAAATTGCATTTGCACGTATATGAATAATTGGATTTACCACAAGATTAGTCTCCATTACTTGTCCATGTATATTGTGGCTCAGGCTCATATTTCCAGCACGTTCGAATGAATAACTAATGACCACTAAACTCATGTGTCAAAGAGATAACAACACATGGTCATGCAATTATCAATATAAATAAACGAACATTGGCTGCACGGTCAGTGATAACAATTATTTAAATCAAGGTTGCAATCTTGATATAAACCCCGTTCCCATTATGCACATACGTGTCAGTTCAAACTACGCATTCTATAATGCAGAAAAGGCAATTCATTCAGTAGACCGGTTTCGTCCCAATTGGGAACTCTTCACGTACTGTCCAAAATTTGTCTCGTTCAGGACTCGAACGTGGGCACGTCTGCTTCGGAATCTGGTGCCTTAACCACTGTGCCACCTCGCCGTACATGGTCCTGTTGACTTTGACATAACCTCCTTGTCCAAGAAGAACTATCCTGCTACTGGGAGCAGGGACTATACACATTAGCTTTTTGCAGAAAAAATATCAGAAAGAATTTTATCCACAAAATTACATGGAATAAATGTGAGTTGGGTGGTTTTATACAGTTTGCAAACTCAATAAAACGGGCGGTTACCACTCGTCCTTCCGCTTATCTTTTATTACTTTTGCGAATAAATAAACAGGTCAAATTTAATAGAAAAAAGGTACACATGCGAGCAGGTATAGTTAACAGACGTATTTGTCAAGCTTGAAAATTGAAGAAATAACATAAAAATGAGCAATGAGAATATTTATTCACCTAGCAAAAACAATGTTGCAGTTTCTACGGCGACGGTTGAGATTTTACATTATTTTTCGCATTTTGGTGACAAACTTTGGCCTGAAGGTAAAAGAAAATGATTTAAACATTAGCAGGTCGAAATGAATTTGAACTGTCATAATTAAAATAAAATAACTTTAAAATATCAAATCCTGGTTCGTAAGCTTCACAACGAGTTTTCTATCAGCTATGAAGCGGATGAATAAAAACACCGGCTTAGGGATGCTAATGCATTGGAAATGGGTCGAAGTGAAACAACGTATTTGAATTGTACGTTTAACAAGGATTTAGTGTACCTGAAACCTCGGGTAACACAGAATTCATCAGACTCTGCCAATAGTTTCAAAAGTATTAGCCCAGCTGAAGCCGCGTTTAGCAAATTATTCAATCACTCTGTAATCGCTCATTTGTTTCACTACGCAACAAGTCAAAGCTCTTCAAGTCAAGCATACTGTCGGATTTCTCTTATGCTGCGGGTACATGAGATGTCAGCCACCATAAATGCCCGCTCCTGAACAGATTTTTAAAACAATATATTTGCTCAGTTTGGTTTATGTAGTTGCCAGCTCAACGCCAGGAGGCAGCAGTTCTCTTCAACCGCTCTTGGCCGGATACTATTATTCGCGATATTCATCACTTAAACACGACGCAGCTTACCCACAAAAACGAGGACACGTAAATAGGTTAAAATATGTGGGTTTTGCTGCCAACAGAATCAAGTGGAGTGGCCTGGTTAATTCAGCCTTAATTGCATAGAACCCTCTACAAAACACTGTGCCAGATTTAAATCATCGTTTATGTACGTATCCATGAGCTAATGTACGTATGTTTGTTTATACGCACGTATGTATAAAACAGTTTGTGACGAGAGAGAGAGAGAAAGGACAAATTAATTGGCCATGAAGATCAATAAACTCTAACATCGGCATCCAATAGTTTAAAGTTTATCGCATCGATCAATACAGAATGAGCTTTATCTAGCCAAAGTGAACAAGTAAATCCAAACAGTGTAATGTATCAACTTCGATATACCAATCAGTAAACGCGAGTCCCATTATATACATACAGTTTTCAGTATAAAAAAGCATTGTATTATGTAGAAAATCCAATTCAATCGGTAGACCGGTTTCGACATTATACAATGCTTAGTTTATACTGATAAATTTATGTACATAATGTAACTGGAGTTTATATCAAGATCGCAACCTTGATTAAAAGTAATTGTTATCAAAGCCCGTACAACCAATGTTCGTTTAATTATATGAATGCTCATTTCAATATAACTTCCCTATGTAGCGTGATGTCTGTTCTTTAATGAAAGTTTGTGGATGGTTAGTTGGAATTTCAGGTATAAAAGGATGCCATATAGGCTCCATTTAAAAAGAAAGGCTAACCAAGAAACAAGCATGTAAATTTATTCTTGTACTTTGTGTTTCAGTTGTTTTAGGATGTAAAGCAGCAACAAAAGATTATGAGGGCATCAGGTGTTTACTATAATGCATTATGTTTTAATGAGCAAGTATAGCTTGACAATGAATATTTAAATGTTAAATAAAATGAGTTCGGACTAGCAAGATTCTTTTCCGAAATTACGAAATCATTGACTGCGCGGGCCTTGATAGCAACTATCGGATTTAAGTTGTCGGACATGAGATGAATGCGAATCCAATTTTATTCAATCAATCGCACATAAAAAAGAAATTACCATCAGTTGCACGTACTGGCGCATTTTCCCCTACCAGGGTTATTATCAGCACACGATATCGAATTGAATAACGTAAAGCAATCTACACTTTTAAAGGAATGTATAAAGAATCGGAAATGCGGCTATTTCTCCGAGTATTCTCACATGCATTGTAATTGCCTGTAATGTTTCGACTGTAATAATATTGTGCAAATAGTTAAACAAAAAGTGATTGGTGTTTATCTCTAGAAAGAAATCTTGAGTTACATAACTATTTCTAAAGTGGCAACAACAAAATATAATTAAACGAAAATTAGTTGCGCGGTTGGTGATAAAAATTATAATATTCAAGGTTGCGGTCTTCATATAAACACCTGACCCATTAGGTACTTACATTTTGACAGTATAAACTAATAATTGTATAGTGTAGAAAAGGCAATTCATCCAGTAGACCGGTTTCGTCCTTATTGGGAATTCATCATCTACTGGCCAGAATTTGCCGCGGACAGGACTCGAACCTGTGCACGTCTACCTCGGAATCTGGTGCTCTAACCACTGATCCACCCTGTCGCACACTACATTGCACACAATTTTCATGAGTTCCCAATAAAGACGAAATCGGTTTTCAATTGAATAGACGACTCTTCTCATCGAGAAGTGGAATTTGAAGGAATTCGCGAGACCGTTTGGCACACTCAGGGTTCCTCTAGTTTAGCTGCCTTTCATCAGATAAGTTCTGATCATGGCTCCTTGAAAATAATGTGTGGTATTTAACTTAGGCTACAAATTTTTCAATAATTTATCAGATGAAATACTGTTCCCAGTAAAATTCCACTATAAGGGTTCTAGAAAATATCTATAAATATCTAATCAACCGTACTTCCACTAATCAAGGGATATTTCAGTGGGGGAAAATCTTCGGGAATCTGGCAGCAGATAGGATACAATGGTGAGGCCAAGCTTAACCTGTACACCGCCGTGTAGGATACAAAGTTGTCCGTCTATGTAAGTGTATAAATTTCGCCAACCACACAGAAAAACTTCACTAAAAATGTAATACAAATAATGTTACCGAATGATTATAATAGAGATTGTGTTGTACTTAATAAAATATAAAAGAGTTAGACACTGTTCGCCGCGGAGAGCTAATATATATGCAACTGTGTATTAGGTGTTGCGCAACCAGTAAGAAATTAGTTCAAATATTACAAGAAAGATAAACCAAAGACAGCATCAATGGAATATTAGATTATACGTTCAGTTCATGCTGTCTTTGATTTATTTTCATGGTCATATTTAAACCAATTTCTTACTATGTGCGCAACACCTATTAAACATTCGTAATTAAAATAAGGGGTTCGTTAAATCAGGTTTACATGCTTCAGTTAGGCATTAATCAATTTTATCCATCCAGTCACACAACAAAACTAAAGTCAGTTTCACAAATTGAAGGCAGTTTAAATGTTCAAATTAGTAAAAATCAGATTCTGTAGCCCCCACGTAGCTATAAATAGCAATAACAGTTATTTGGGATGGAAGCATTATTTCTTAGATGTATATGTATTGATATGCTTTAGAGAGAATTAAAATCAAGTGTTTATCAGCCATTTTAGTCTACGCAAAGGCTTCTGTCCCAGACTATGTTGACGTTGGTATAAACGCGCTACTTTATGACAGATATACTTCGGTCATTTTTCACTCATGAAAAAGTAATCAGAACAGAACGCACGCTATCCGCCTAGCCCGTAACTATAGTTTACTGGTACGATGATCGGTGAGTCACAGCCGATAATATTGACACCGGTAGCATAAACCAGGTCAGTACTATTCGGATACAGCTATTCCAAAGTTCTAAGTTCAGTTCTTAAAGCTCATGAAATACCGATATAGTGCTCCTACTTCCACCTCTGGAATCCAAAGTCCATTTATTCGCATTCTCGTGGCAGATATACTCTCGATCATATGAGGAATAAATGTGCTGGATGGCGCTAGGCAGCCTTGAATGGCAGGCAGTATAAGAGAAGGAAATCTATAAATATATACCATACCGCTAGACTATCTAGCGAAATACGAGGACCAATGAATATCTACCTTGCGTATGTTTGTGTAATGATAAGTAACTTTTGAGCCACTACAAATTGCTACATCATCCTATGACCGACTCGTTCTTATAGCCTAACTTCTATAAAAGAGGCTCTTTCCCTTTCAACGTTGGTACAGTTCACCCAATCTGACTAGAATGACAAACAAAATAACCTTAATTGTAGAATTCAGAAACCATGATAAAAAACACCACTGGCCTGTATAGCCTCATCATGTAACTCTTGCAGGCAATAATTCTCAATAAAACTTTAGGTTCACAATAATTGATTTCTTTAAATAAAAAATAGTCTACGTAAAAAAACACAAAATATACAAATACTAGCCAAGAAAGTTAAACATACGATACATAGCTAAATAGAGTCTATAGAACTACTTCACTACGTCATTATGGCCATCCGGTTGGCCTAAACTAATTAATTAATTAATTAAGATGAAAACGCACGAAGTATATAAGTAGGATCCAAGGTTCAAACTAGAAAACATAGTTCAAGATTTTACCGCACTTATCATTCTGTGCCATCTCGTTCGTCTAATTAATTCATAAATAAATTGAAATGGAAACACATGAAATATATATACAAATTAGCTCGAAGCTCAGCAGAAGATATATAACTAGAACATAAATATAATGATAATTAATCCAGGTAGTCAGCTCTGTGTAGATGTACGGCCACAGTATGTGTGTTTTACCATAGCAAATACGCCAGTCTGCTTCGTCCTACTTATCCTTGAAGATCGTGCATAAAAGCACGACATTCTATGATTTCATGTGATGGAGCGGTGAGGTTTTTCGTACATTAGCCAAATTCATAATGTTAGTTTTGAGTCGGCACTATCTTTAGTTACTATCATAAGAAATCACAATGATAGTTGTCCTTCCCAGTAGAGGACACAAAGAGACAAAAACCTGACATCGTTTAACCACGTCCTAAAATGCATACAAACAAACTGGAGATCAAAGTTTACCAAAATATGGACTTCAATAGAACTTTGGTAAAAAATACAGCCTTATCCACCGAACCACTCATAAGTAGAAATAGGGACAGGTAATTCATTTGACGCATGAAAAAAAGAAATATGTCACGGTACAAAGCAGGTAGCCTTGCCAGAAACCGTGCATATAACCTATCCTGAAGCTAATGCATAATAGGCTGGATATGGATAATTCTCGAGAGACTCGGCAGGAGAATAACGAATATACTTCAGGATAGCACTATTGTTCGAGCTATAGTTAAAGCGGAAGTCAGCGGAAGTTAATGTAAAGTTGATTCACAGAAAAAAAGTATAGAATAGTCCAACTTATTGTGCGAGAACATTTGCAAAGTTGCATTTTGTCCTGTCAAACTACGCCGTTGGATTGACATTGCCAACCATGGCATTCGGCTCAGCATATAACAAACGTTTATCCAAACGAGGATTTGCAGTTTTACCACAATCACGAGGTAATTTATATAACTATTAATTAAAAAAACAAAACCCATATAGGTATATCAACTCTTCAAATCGCAACTATAGTTGTACTAACGATTATGCATAGACCGTTGGGCAGATACAAAGAAAAGCAATTAGCGATATGTACACAGATCTACATGAGTAATGTTGAAACGAATCATTAAACTATTTTAATAAATTCGAAGTGTAATGTTGTTACTGAGTGAGAAGAGCCATGTGGGATACGGGAATTGATCATCCAAATAACAATATTACAAGGTTTTATGAAGAAAATCGTGAAGATTAGAAATATTTTACTTGCTGTCAATGCTTAAGCTATCATTAAGTTTTAGAATAAGTAAAGATGTGCCTAATCGTTACCTAAGCAGAAAAGTTTCACCAAACTATACGTGTATTTTAAATTAATTAAAAATAATAACATAAAAAGTAAAAAAAACACCAAAACGTTCACCAATTTATAATCAATGACCGTGTTATGCCAGTTTAGCTCACACGACGTCACGCGCGAACAACTTATCGATAATTTGAGAAGTGAGTCCAGAAAAACATGTGCGAATTCAAAATAGTAACGAAAATATACCGTAAAAACCTATCACCAACGTTAAAGTGACAACAAATACAATGGAATTGGTCTTTACTTCAAACACGCAAACTTGAATTAAAGAATTTATACCACCACCCGCGCAACCAATGATAGTTTAATTGTATTACTTAAACACAAACATATATATATATATATATATATACATATATATATATATATATATATATATAGCGAAAGCTGCAAGAAGTTAATGTTTATGACGGCATAGAAATTACGCAGCTGACATTTCCAGTCGTGTAAAATATATGCGAGACTACCACAGGTGACAGAAGCATATCTAATTTCGCTTTCCTTATATATATATATATATATATATATATATATATATATATATATATATATATATATATGCATTGCGGTTTGATAATCGCTAGTCAGTTTGTCTGTGTGTTCTGATGATGATCGTGCGAGGTCGAAACGCGTCAGTACGTTTGTCTGACAGTAGTTTTGATACGTTGTTCGACGAATGGCCAAATACAATGGGATTGGTGTTTATTTCAAGCTCACAAGCTTGACTTAGAATTTTTGCCACTACTCGCTCAATCAATGATTGTTTAATTGTATTACCTACATATTCGACCAAATATATAGTGGTTAAAGGGTGTAATACCGACTCCTACTGATGAGTCGCCAGTAAGCACGAAACGAATGTGCATGAGATTATACTTTCCGTTCATGCTGCCGTAATTGGAGCCCGAAATATCTGCAAAAATCATGATGACAGTGGATAAAAATATTTCGGTACGCAATCCGAAAATCAGGTAAAAAGTACTTAACTATTGTCATTATTCTGGATTCGTTAGTATATTCGTTCATCCAATCCCAACTGTCCATTTGTCATAATCAATCCCCTCTTCGTTATGCCAGTTTTTGTTTTGCGCAATTTAGACCACTCCTTTTGCGTAACGTAATTTGGTGTGTCATCGCTTTCATTACAATTGCGTCCGTATTTGATGGGTGTGTCGTATTTTGCGAAACGTAGGCTATTTTTGAAGGCCTGTCAGTTATGTCTTTGTTCCAGACCAATTTAATTTCTTTTTGAATTTTCTGCACGTTTAAGCAGGACTTCAGCTTATTAATTGCAACAGCTTCAAAAGCCAGAAGCATTCTTTTTTGTTTTTGCCTTGTACAGAACTGAAAAATTGTTCCTACTAGCAGCATGACCTGTGAGTAGTACATGCTCGCAAATTGCTGATTTTTGTGCAGGAGCTTCACCCCTCTTTAATAGTTTTTGGGGAAGATTTTTATTTATTCTAGTTTCGAGCCTTTTTGATCTGCCGATGTACTAAGCGTTGCAGGTACATGGAAATTTGTATACAAAGGTGTTGACGCCACAGCGAGGCTATCTTTTTCATTCGTGCGCATCAGTTTTGTTGTATTGAACACCAATCTCACCTGTATTGATGGAAACTGTACTTTAGTCGCTCGAATTACTTTTCTTTTGAAGATTTCCGCTGGAAGATCACCTCCTAAGGGAACACTAAGCGTTACTCTCTGGGTTATTTTGTTTTCCTCCAAATTGGTCTCGATTTTGTTGCGTTGCTTCAATTATTTCTATGAGTTGTTTAACTTCGTAGTTTGCTTACTATTAGTTTGGAAGACCAATAGTTTGTCCATACTATCTCGTCCTTTCACTCTTTATTCTTGACCTAAGCGTCGCTCTCTATCCATCTAGGTAACTTGCTGTCATATTTTAAATAATACTTCAAGCTCGCAAACTTGATTTAAAGAATATTTTAAATAATTTGTTACTAGGTGCGCAATACCTCATACGCAATTGCATACATTACAGTTCCCTGCTTAAAATAAAACACAGTATTTGACATTCAAGTATTTCATTTTATCAGTTTTGAATTTTTAACTTCGATTACCGTGACATCGTAACAGTAAAGTTATATCAAAATATTCGACACATTCTCTCTCCTCTACAAAATTTTGCACACGAGATGAGATTATGTATACCGGAAATTCGAGATTGCTGCAATTATACTGAGGAAAGGATTGGTCTGATAATTGGAGATAGATGCGGGTATATGTATATATATATATATATATATATATATATATATATAAAGAGAGAGAGAGGAGGGTTTTCATGTGCGCTAGGCATATGCATATATTGAGTTTAGCTATTGAAACAAATTCTTTGTTTAAAATCATTGGTGAGTCAAAAAATTAAAAAAATATAAATAGAACGGTTTCGGAACGAGGTTACCACATTTGCTTAAATCTGCTGTTTTGAGTATTGTGCTGTGTATAGCGGCCTGATGATGGTGTTGGATAGAATGCACCGAAACGTAGCCGGTAAACAAAGATAGTTTAACATTGCATTTCCAATGGCATCTCCCATATTATCATCAGGCGTCTAATCACATAATCATCACAATAGCAAATTTAACATTGTCGGTCAACGATGATGAGATCGTGCCTCATTTCCAATGGTTAGTATGAGCGATGTTGAGGCCTTCGGAAGAAAGTGACGAATACGCGCCCAGCCTGATCGAAGACAAAACAGATGCATTCTAGAAAATGGTGATCAATTGGTTGTTTGTGAAACGGATAGTGCAAAGCAACAACCCGCGAACGCAACTCGCGGAAAACCATCATATGAAGCTCGCACTGCGCAACAACCCTTCAAAACATTTCTAACCTTGCTGTTATTCGAAGCTTGGTATTTACTTCAAGCTCACAAACTTGACATAAAGAACAAAATATTCATACGAGAAGGGAGTGAACTTGACTAAACAATAGTAACTATGCGCACAACACGAAGAAACGAAACCACATAGACCTGCGGATATCACATACACCAGGCCTAGGTGAGGTGATATTGGAAATACAATACGCTTGCTGTCATCACTGCATCGTTTCATAACGCATCGAAGTATAGAGTTATGCTTGCATGTAATTCTGAATAACCATATACATTGTTAATATAACTGAAGCTCAAATCTGCTAATAAATAAAATTTCAGGCGGACTACATAACGATATGATCCTCTGAGGTTCGTATCAACGAAAATACTGTATGCGCCATTAACACCAACTCAAATGTAGTGTAAATAAGCCCTATTGTAGCGGGTAATTTTTCTCAATTGTACTGCGTTGCTCTTATCTATTCTTTTTATAATGACACCATATATATTATAAAATTATGTTGTAAACCGCTACATAAATATAATTCGACAAGTTGGTGTGGAATCCATTCTATTATGAAAGATTTGGGGTGGCCAGTTGGGGTTCTATGTCGAAAGAGATACAACATAGGCTCCATCTGAAGAAGAGGCGAACCAAAGACATAAGGTTGTATCAAATTGAAAATTGCGCGCAGTATGTAGCCGCAGTGGTGCCGTGGATAGAGTTCCGATTCCGAAGCAAATATTCCGATTTTGAGCGACGTCCGCTGGAAAGTCTACACAGCACTCGACTAATTCTCAATAAGGACGAAACCAGTCTACTGGGCGAAATTCCCTTGCTACCTGATGCAATTTTTAGTTTATACTGATATCATATATATAATGAAAATCCTTCTATTAGATTTCAATATATATATATATATATATATATATATATATATATATATATATGAGAGAGAGAGAAATGAATACAAAAAATGGATAATGGATAAAAAATATCTTACTAACAGAAGCCAAAATAAATAAAAATAGACACATCTGAACAAAATTGCTCAATTTGTTTTATAGCTGTGTTTGAACTGTTCCTTTTCTTTGAAATACCGTGTAATCTATTCCCATGGTAGAGAAAAGATAATGCATTGAAGCGGCAGGAGGCGTCAGTTGAGAAGGAAATTCAAAAAAGACAGTTGGAAAGGGGTGTCCAACCGATAATAATCAACACCAGAGCTGTGAAGATATGAAGGAAACTCAAAAACCACACTAAAACTTAAATATTAAACACCTGTTTTATACGTACGTTAGAAGTGCTATTCTTTTTTTGAATTCCGAAAGCGCCACGACCGGTTAATTCAGTTATATCGTCATTTCTGGGAGAAAAATAAATAAAAAAGACGCAAATATGTTAATTTTTTTTCGCATCATACACATGAAACAGAAATATATTTATTACATTAACTGCAAAAGGTTATTTTTCTCTTTACAAATGTGTAATGCATTTTATATATTTCGACTTTTATCATCAAATTTGAGCTTGCAACACGCCTACACTTTCGTATTCACATAAGTCTACATCTAGTAGGACTTCGCCTAAGAATAGAAAGTTCTCAAAGCTGACGACTTCGTCCACCTTTCTTTGGTTGATATAGCAACAACAGAACACTTCTTAACAAAATCAAAGGCTCTTAACGTTGAAAACGTTTTGACATGTGCTGGTAATAAGGGAATGAGTGCTTTTCGCAGCTATTAGATTCTTGCAAGAAGAAATATTGTCCAACAGTACAGACGCATAAAAAGTAATTTTAGGTGGGGCTAAAACTAACATTTAATATGAAATGGAATTCCTAATAGTTGACATATTTATACACTGCCTTAATGAAAAATAGTTTAAAAATCACTTTGTTTAGTAAATTTTATCCATGCATTGTCTTTTTTCGAGGAGTATTAATTTTTTTAAATCAAACTGAGATAATCCACTATTCATAAAGATTGATAATGGTAACAATTATTTTAATCAAGTTTGCAAGCTTGAAGTAAACACCAATCCCATTGTATTTAACCGGTCGTCGAATGCGTCATGCGTACTAACACGTTTTGTTTTTCCATGATCATTATCAAAGTACGACGGCAACCGACAAGCGAGGATCAAATCTCAATACACACACACACACATATATATATATATATATATATATATATAGTTAATAAAATTAACCAATCAATGATTGCGGAAGCAATGGTAACAATTCCTTTAAAAAAGTTTGCGAACTTGAAGTACAAAAATAATTCCATTGCGGTTTGATTCTCGAAGATTTCATAAGCTTTGCCATTTAGCTTTGACAGATGCAACTAAGACTGTTAAAACGATTCACAATGAATGCAATAGAAACTCAGATCCCGGCACTTGATAATGTGGACAGCAATATCTCAGCATCGGAACATCGTATCAATATTCTTCATCAACGCGAGCATGTTTTAATCAAAAGTGCTATTAATCGCTTCGTTATGAACGAGGTCGGCAGAGAAAATAAGAAGCTACATAATGATGTGTTTGATAATGAGCAAGCAATCAACGCATTTACAGTGAACCATGACACGTTAATTTTGAACTATACGAGTTTTTTGCAGAAAGAAGTCTTTTCGCTTGGACGAAACTTTTTTATATAACCAAACGATAATAATAAAACGAAAACGATCAGAGAAAATGCCGCACTCGTGTTTATACGAAGACGTAAAATCAATAATTTCACAAGATAATTGTCGTCAAGATTTTAAAGCTGAACTACGTGTTGCCAATGGATAGTTTAAAGTGGAACACAAACGATAAACTTTAAAAAAGGGAGCTCATAGAATGAATCTAATAACTGTGACACAAAAATGAAATTAAACTAATGACGCCAAAGGCTCAGGTATCGTTCTTATGAATGCCAATGGTTATACTAATCAAACGCGGAATGTTCTCTATGACGAGAAGAAATTCAAACCATGATAAGTAAATTAAGACAGATCGGAAACTATCGAGGGTTCAATAGAGATTGCGATCAAAAAAGCGATGGAAGCAACTTAACAACGAATCAGCGATACGAAGTACAACGAAATCGATGACAACAAACGTCACCTAAGAACAAGTAAAAACAGCGCGGAAAGAGTAAACGACATGCTGAAAGTATATATATATATATATATATATATATATGTATGTATGTATATATATATATGTATGTATGTATGCAATTGGATATTTGGTTTTTCGCAGATGGTAACAAATTAGTTCAAATATGACCAGATGATATCGATAACTGCCAGAGTCTATCGATAAGCTGGAGTAACAGGTGTACAGAAATAGTTGCAATTCTTAATTTTGTGATATTTAGCATGTCATGAAATCCATTATTTTGGTACCATGTACCACCCCTCAACCATATTGTTAATACCACGTATCTTTTCGGTACCCTAATATTGGTATCGGGTACTAAGCACAATAGTCATAGTGTTGGTAATTTTAACATAATTGGTATATATTGGATTTGAAGTCGCATTATCGAAGACTTTTTATGACTTTAGCTCCCCTACTACAGGTTTACACATTCTTATATGAGATTGTGCCTTCCTATATTGCTAATTTCCTAAATCAAATATATAGTGGGTAAAGGGCGTAATACCGGCCCCTACTGATGAGTCGCCAGTAAGCACAAAACGAATGTGCACGAGGTTAAAATTTCCGTTTATGCTTTGGTTTATTCTTCTGGTAATAATTGAACTGGATTGTTACTACGTCCACAACACCTAATACACAATTGAGTACATAAAGTAGTTGGAACGAGCAACTTTCTACCATTAAGACCCATCGTGTCAATGATCATCATTACAGAGCACAAACTGGCGGATGAACTATAAGCAATTCTGCAATTAGTACAGATTAAAATGTCAAACAATTGTGTTCGCAAAAATTTGACTTTGTAAATCAAGTAGAATTGTAAAATGTGCAGAATAAAAATGTTTTGTTCCTATGTAAATATTCTATTTATATGCATCCATTTTGATAAAACCATCGATTTCCCCCAGACATTGATCGATAGTAACCACCCATCATTCTCCATACCTATAAATCATCCAAAACAATTCTCCTCAATATGTGCACTAAAGAAGTTCAATTCACATTCAATGGTCAATAGTTCACGCAATTCGTTGGAGTGGTTAGGAAGTCTAATAACTGATGTCTACATGTTCTATTTGGAGACATCAAAACTAGAACAATTAATTAAAAAATATTACTAATATACATATCTGAGGTATGTTGATGATACCTTCATAACCATAACTTAATATGTCAAAACTAATTACAAGCTTAAATATTTTAACAATATTGGCCATCACGTTGGATTTACTTGCGAGTGTGTAAACCATCAGTCTTTACTCCACATATTGCTATTGACAAAGGAAGAAGGCAATCTAAAAAGGAAAATAAATCCAAAGCAGACATGGATTGTGCAGTACATCCATTACCACAGCGCCGTCCGAATTTCGCAAAAGAGAAATTTTAAAAGTAATTTATCGGAAGAATTTAATTGTCAAGAAACGGCGGTGCACAGGACAACTTTATTAGAAAACGCGTACCTCAAAAAAATTTTTGAAGCAAACAAAACATGAGCAACGACAAAAAGAAATAAAATCGTGTCCAACCAGTAGACAATATATGTCAGTAGACCTTTTAAAAGAGACGCACCATCCGAAATATTTACCTGGCGATTTAAAAAAGCAGTGATAGCTCGGATAGCATATACACAATTGATGCCTTTTTACACAATATAACGCGTGCTAAACGTAAATGTAAAGGATAAACTCAATTTAACCGAACGGTCCAAAATTATTTATCTATACAAATGCCATAGATGTTGAATCCCCGCGATTTTCATTCGCGAGTTGTCGCTTTACACTATTAGTTTCGCAAGTATCCGATTGATGCCCATTTCCAGGTACGCATCGAGTTCGTCTTCTTGTTGACTGGGTGCGGATTCGTCCCTTTCTTCCGGAAGCTTCAACATCGTTCATACTAACCACTGGAAATCAGGTACGATCTAATTTAAACATATGCTTAAATCTGCTGCCGTGAGCATTGTAAGGTGTATGTATGATTAGAGGCCTGATGACTGAACAAGAAATAACGATTCGAAACGTCGCCAGTCAACAAAGATTAGATCGTAACTAATTTACAGTGGTTATTATGAACGATGTTGAAGCTTCCGGAAGAAAGGCACGAATCCGCACCCAGGCAACAAGAAGACGAAATAAATGCGTACTTAGAAATGGAAATCAATCGGATGCTTGCGAAATTAATATCTAAATTCCATAGCTGTTTAGTGCACTATGCAAGCCAGATTAGCCGAATACTAAGGAGGCGAAGTCAAAAACAATTTATACAAAGTACAAGTGGCATAAGTGGGAACGTTTCCACAATAGCTGGATACATTTTAATAATAATTGATTGCGCGGGTGGTGGTAAAAATTGTTTAAATCAAGTTTGCGAGCTTGAAGTAAACACCAATCCCATCGTATTTAACCAGTCGTCGAACAACATAACAAAACTACCGCCAGCCGCAACGCACTGACGCGTTTCGACCTTCCATGCTCATCATCAGAGTACGACGGCAAACTGACTATCGAGGATCAAACCGCATTGAATATATATGGAAATGCAATTTAGATATGCGGCTCTCACCTCTAGCAGTCTCGTATACATTGAACTTGGCTGGAAATGTCGGCTGCACAATTTCTATGCAGTCACGAACATTAACTGTTTGTAGCTTTCGCCACATATACATATATAGGCAATACAATTTAACAATAACTGATTGCGCGGGTGGTGGTAAAAATTCTTTAAATCAGGTTTGCGAGCCAATCCCATTGTATTCAACCAGTCGCCGAACCATATAACAAAACTACCGTCAGCCACAACGCACTGACGGGTTTCGACCTACCATGACCATCATCAGAGTACGACGGCAAACTGACTATCGAGAATTAAACCGCATTGAATATATATGGAAATCAAAGTTAGACATGCGGCTCTCACCTCTAACAGTCTCGCATACATTGAACTTGACTGGAAATGTCGGCTGCACAATTTCTATGCATTCACGAACATTAACTGTTTACAGCTTTCGCCAAATATACATATATAGGCAATACAATTTAACAATAATTGATTGCGCGGGTGGTGGTAACAATAGTTAATAAAAAATCCCACTACAAATCAAGCGGATTTCCAAGTGTTCCACAATGCTAAGGATGAAAAATAATCACGCACAGCTGATGCGGTGGAATGCAACATTTTTAAGCCTCACGTAAATAAACAAAAGGGTTAGTAGTGTTTTGAATATAAACTTTTATTTATTTTTGTGTGTGCGTACGCGCGTTTGTGTGTTTCCAATAAGGTACGTTACCGCTTCCTGTTTGCGGTTGAATAATGTGTTTAATCTAATTTTATCGCTCTAGTTTTCAAAAAATTGAATCTATATAGTACCAGATAGCACAGTCGAGTTAAGGTATGACAAAAAGAAAATTTCCTATTGTAACAGTGTTGCTTTAGAATAAATGTATATCTCCACACATGATTTATTTCTCAATAGTAATTTCAAAAGTAAATAATCCGTCACGGCAATGCATATAACAGTTATAGAATGATATTATATTAATTATGTGTAATAATTACCTTACTTTACTTCTGATTGTGATTACATGGTCGGAGGAATGCCGCTTGTGTCCCTTTATAAATTCAGCAATATTCTCTTTAAAATAATAAGAAGAAAAATACCAAGAATGAATAAAATTGAGACACGGCATCAACAATATTAATTTCCACGTACAGTTTACCTAATGCCTTACTAATAAAATGAAATTGATCTGAATAATATTCCCAAAAACGCTTATGCTTATTTCCATGTAATGAAAAATCAGTAATTTATATATCAGATAATTTTATAACAGCGCTGTTAACAAAGAACTCTGTTGCTCATTCATAGTGACAACTGTTCATTTACATTCCGAATTTTCATTCAGATAGATAGTCTGCTTTACAGTGTTAAAGTACCATCTGCTCAAGTAATTTGGTTCTGAGGTCCCAGTGACCAATTTCGTTCAGCAGTAGAAACTTGTCTTTCTCGCCTGGCAAGCCTTCTCGCATGCCGCCATACTTCATTTAAAACAAAGTGTAAACTGAATAGTACGATGAGATGACTATAGCTCGATAAAAGTGGTGAGGATCGTGCTACTGATTTTGATACGAATAGAAAGAACCTTCTGGTTGTGAGTCCGGAAATTGCTATTTTTATAGAAATTGAATCACTAGATACAACATTTGGTGATTTTTTGTATTAACTTAAGAAAGAATTCGTAAACCTACAGAAGTACATAAAAGCGGTAAACAACCTAGATATTAAT
Organism: Eudiplozoon nipponicum; assembly: GCA_029291075.1. NCBI lineage: Eukaryota > Metazoa > Platyhelminthes > Monogenea > Mazocraeidea > Diplozoidae > Eudiplozoon > Eudiplozoon nipponicum. The sequence continues at coordinate 33,741 of JAQBSW010002293.1, forward strand.
AATATATAGGTAAATATGCAGGTGAGTAATCCATTTACTTTTAAAGATAACGACTCACTGTTTAAGGGCGAATTACAAACATCCTGAAAACAATCCCTGGCGATTTCAAATCCAGTTGATTTAAGGAACGAGTTTTGCTGAAGTATCAGTTTTCGTGGGTGTAATTCCGCACTATCATTATAGGCATTCGTCAATCGAGCTTTCCGGTCACCCTTAGCGGATACACGATGCTGAATTTCTTCCGCACCAAAGTTTGCGAAGGAATGACTTTTGAGAAATTTATTTTTAAGATTTTCCAACAATCCAGTATAGCATTTAGGCTGCAAAAATATGTATGTTAAAACGCGCAGAGATTATTTATATAACTAATAAAATTGCTTTTTTAAAAGAATATTACATTTACATATCATTTTTGAACATCAGCACCAGATCAATATTGCACAGAATGGGAATATGTAATGCCACGGTGTTAGAATCGATTTACAAAATCAAAATTTTAGATTTGATTCAAATATTAGGCACGTCGTTCCACTACGTAATGTTTGTGATTTAATCAGTGCGATCCTTCATCAGGACTGAAAAAAATAATTAAACAAACATTAAAAGCAGTAAAGCAAATTTGAGCTAATTTGATCAGCCTGGAATACATGGGACTTAATTGAGCAGTACAAGCGTTAGTTAAATTGTGTCCAACAAATAAACATGCGTGATTGTCTTTAAATTAATCGCTGTATGCATATATATATATATAATTTCGGTGCAATGACAGAATAGGTCTTCGGCAAAAAATAAATATGTCAGAAGATAGAAAATGCAACTCATCAGCTAGACCGGTGTCATCTGTATTGGGAACTCAACAGAATTGACGCGTCAGACATTTGAATCAGGTGGTGATTAGGGCAGAGTTAAGAAATTTTCGTTTATATACTGACATTTTGCTGCTTCAGGAAGCTTTCCTGTAGGCGGATCCGATTTTATACCACTTTCGAATAAAGATCCAACAATCCATCTCAAATTTGTCATTATAAGACAGACATCAGGCTACCCGAGTAGGTGATATTTATTTAAGGTGTAATGACAGAATGCAATTATATATAACTTAGCCGTATAAGATATGCATTACATAAAATATCTGAATAAGTTCATCAACTAGACCGATTTCGTCCTAAATTGGCACTCGCCAAGTACTTTTCAAGATGCTTCATAGTTCAGCGACTTATCCTCTGCGCTGCCAAATTGGCGCTTTGCATGCAATTTTTAGCTATTTGCCATCATATATATATATATATATATATATATATATATCCTTATCATAAGCTAAATATTACACAATAAAACAAGTGCAGTTCGTTAACTAGACCTATTTCGTCCATATTGAGAGCATAACTTACAGATTTGAATGCAAGCGCTGTAGCATACATACTTGGCGTTCGGAAAGCAATTGCTCATCATAGGCCACCAGTATTTTAATTAGGAAATAGATTGATTTGAATACATTCAATTCCTTCGTAACATGTTATTCACATGAAACGCTTAAACGACATAAAATTATCTAAGCTAAAACATAGACAGGAGTAAAGTCAAGGCCATTTCATAAGGATAATCGCGCTAATTATAATTGGTTTTTTATGAAGATGGAAATAGTTGACAACTTGCATAAGGCAACCTGTACTGTCTCCATATTCCATATAGTAAAAATAAGTTAGCAACCGCGCCACTATCCATAAAAAGGTCGGTAGCAGCTCATCAAGGCTGGCAGATTTGTGACGCTCAACAATCAAAATTGCATTCCGTGTATCTAATTCTGATGGTTGCTTGAGATTAGCATTCTACATTATAGATTTCAGCTTACATTTGGGGATCTAAGCGAATCAAAGCGATCAAAAATATTGATTTTTGAAGTGTTCAGCTAAACGATCCTTGCGTCACAATTTATCGAGAATAAGGCTATTTCTACGATCGATTTTTGCTTAAATAACTAGTAACTTTCTTCGATGTGCTGTGGAAATATGTTTAAATAAACTTTGATCGCCACTTAATGAGAAAAGCTTCTTCTGTCCGTTCAGACATTCTTGTCCACGAGGGTGCAACCGCAGGTCCCGGCGTTAGCATATTTTCACATTGTACACACACACACACACACACACATATATATATATATATATATATATATATATATATATATATAATTTGCTTTTTAGTTTGCCTTTGCTTAGCTCCTTTCTACGTTTTATAACGGAAATAAATAGTACAACACATTATTAAATGAAACGGTAGAATAACACACGTATTTTTTGCATTAAAACAAAATAAGTTTTAAGATCAAGCAAGCATATTTAAACAAAGAATTGTCACATTTGTAATTACTTGGACAGATTAAACAAGTTTAACAAAAAACGAACGTTTCACAGTATAAGTAATAGTCAAAGTCCACATCCTTATTAATATAGAAATTTTCCTGCTCGTTCAGATTAAAAGCAACCAATGAAATACATAAAAATAAATTGAAAATAGAAGGAAAAACAAAATAGCGTACGACATATTTTTCAACGTAAAAATTTGCGAACGCTTTGAATAATCGTTCACTTAATGTAACAGCAGATATACTGAAAATTAGCAGCTATAAAATTCAATTCCATAAAGAAGTGCATCAATCCAGATCCCCTATAACCAAGTACAATAATGCTAAACTACTATCAGTATGTGTAAACGGCAGGACTTACGCTGTTGTGCAACTGGTTGAATACTATATGGAAACTGGAAAAATATGTACTTTGTGACTGTAACTATGAATGAGAGCATAATTGAATAAATTAAAAATACAACTGCTGTTGATTTTGCCGGCAATGCTACACTTAACGTAAATTGCCATCTACGGAAAAGAGATATAGCCATTTATAAATGAGAAACTTACCGATTTTAACGAGTTTTTCTTGTTCGCGAAACAAAACATGGATGCTGACGATAAAAACTTCCTGTGGCAATCGGGTGACTGACAAGCTTCACAAGGAGAACGATGTTCAAAATTGAATTCTCCAGTAGAGCGTTTGCGTTGTTCATTTCGGAGGTCAGTGACTTGTTTTGCCAGACTCGCTATTTCTTCGTACTTGAATGAAAAGTAAAAAACCGGTAGAAACCCTACACTCACTTGCATGCCAAAAAGGTGCAAACGAATATGCAGCACATTATATTTTAAACCAGAAACGTGTCAATAATTATTTAATATAATTCTAGAGTAATTGTAACTATGTGGAATCAGACTTCAATTATCCACTTGGAAACCGACCCTCCAACTAAATATACTATACATTGTTCCCTTCTTGTGTGCAAAAACAAAAAGAAATTTTATCAGATATAAGAAAATTTTCTTTCTCATGGTCTTCTCAAATATCTACTCATATCAAGCATTGAGCTTGAACTGGATGTGACGCACGCAATTTGATTGGTTTCTATTTTTCACACTCTCTCTATGTTCAAATATTTCTATCTTGTTTTGCTTTCCAATTTATATATAAAGATATGTTCTTGAGTAGATATTTGAGAAGACCACGAGAAAGAAAATTTTCTTATATCTGATAAAATTTCTTTTTGTTTTTGCACACAAGAAGGGAACAATGAATTTTATTAAAGCTCGCATTTCAAAAGAAAAATATACTATAGTTATGTATTGTTTGTTACGGACAAGTAATACATATATGAATAATGTATAAAGTTTTGCGCACACAGCAAAAAAATAATTCAAATAGTACCAGAAGGGTAAATCAAAATCAGTATGAACGAAAAGCATAATCTCTCATCAGTAGAAGCCGGTACTATGCCCTATATACACTATATATTTGATCGAGTAATATGGGAAAATAAGAGGGTACAATCTCCTATACGAATGTGTATTCAATCTGTAGTGGAGTTAACTTAATATAAAATCTTAGACAATGTGACTTCAAAACCAATTCATAACATATAATAAATACCGAGCCTGTAAATGGTACCAACACCATAGTGTTCGAGTCCATACATGGTACCGACACAATGAATTTAACGATATGTTAAATGTCATCAAAATTGAGAATTACAATTACTTCTGTACACCTGTTGCTTCACCAAATCCCTGCAATCGGACTATGGTTTATCAATCTGGTCCTATCTGAAATAATTTGTCACTAGGTGCGCAACACATAATATACAATTCACGGTAACTGTTAGTAATATGTAAATTCTAATTTGTTTTAGACGATATGTTTACTAGCAAAGTATATTTACATCGACAGTTATGTTGTGCTTTTTCACACTTAATGTGAAAATAATCAAATTTACAGGTGAACATGAACGATAATATATGTTCGAATCCGACCGGACGAACAAAGTGACCCAGGTCTTCACACTGACTACGGTTATAGCCCACATATAACTATGAACTATTATGAAAATTGCTTATATAATTATGCGTTAGTGAGGCATTAGCCTACAAGTACTCCAAAATCCTATTGGAAAAGATGGGGTTGTGAAAATTAGGCCACGTATTGAATAACAAGTAAAGGCTAACCAATAAACATTAGTTAGTATTTGGCTGAAAATTGTGTGTATTGTGCGGCAAGGTGTCTCAGTGGTTAGAGCACCAGATTACGAAGCAGACGTGTCTATGTTCGAGCCATGTCCGCGGCAAATTCTGGTCAGTACGCAATGAGCTCCCAATAAGGACAAAACCGGTCTACAGAATGAATTGACTTTTTTACACTATGCAATGCTTAGTTTTTACTGACAAATGTATGTGCATACTGGGTCAGGTGTTTATACCAAGATCGTATTGAATTCTCAGTGAAATTCTGTGACAATCTTACTGGAGTGTTCTAAATCTGAAAAAAACTTTGATATAAATGGTAGATAGAGATTTCAACAATTGAAAATTGACTACTTTTTGTGACCAATTATCTGAAAACAAAAAACGGAACCCAATTCATGATAGAAGTTTAAAATCCATTAGCCTGATGATTATAGTATGCGGTTGGATCTTTAAAACAGTCTAGATCGGACAACTAAATATAAGTGAATATTTTTTTGTTTTTGCACACAGGAAGGGTACAATGAATTTTATTAAAGCTCGCATTTCAAAAGAATATGTGAATATCTAACAAAATCTATAATAGGCCTAACAGTAATTTTTGACTAACTAGCATATAGTTAAATTTTAGAAAATCGAAAATCGTAAACAATTTTACGTTCGAAAGTGACGTAGCCGTTGTTTCCTTACCGTTGGGTGATCACATTTTGTCCGTTGTCTACGTGCACGTAGATCCAAAACAGCAGTGTTTTTCGACTTCAGTTCAAAAAGCGTAACTTCTGACTTCTTGATTTCATTTCGCAGCGCTGCGATTGCTTTTTTCTGGGCTGCAACTGTTGGTAGGTAGAAATATTGTTCCCGCAAAACAAAGAACAGTAGACAGATGCAGGAAGAGTAAGTCAGTAAAAGGGGCATTTACTAGACAGTGCTAATTTAGAGCACGTTTTTTGTGCGATCATCATATATAACGTATCCACGATTTCCACTCGAGGGTCATCGATTAGCACTCACAGCTCCGCAATGATCTCATTGAGCCTCATTTCCAAGGACGTGCAGATTTCGGCTACGTGGTGGCTGGGTGCTGAATCGTCTCATCACTCCGAAGGCTTCCGTAAAATTCATACTAACCAGTGGAAATGAAGTTCGCTGTAACTTTAGTTGATTGACATTTCGGTACTTCATTTTCAGTACCATTTTTAGAAATATAATAACACACGGTGCACTAATCATAAGACCGGATTTAAGCAAATTTTAATCTAAGATCACATTTGCTTAAATCTGGCCTTGTGATTAGTGTATTGTACTGAAGATGGTACTGAAAATGAAGTACCGAAACGTCAAACAGCCACGGTTAGATCGAACTTAATTCCCAGTGGTCAGTACGAATGGCGAGGAAGCCTTCGGTGTGATGAGACGAATTAGCACCCAGCCACAACGAAGCCGAACTCAGCGCGTAATTGGAAATAAGGAACAATCGGATCAATGCGGAATTAAGTTATAATAGTAACAATTTTTATAAATATTATTTATTTTCGAACCATTAATTCTATTGTAAATATTGTTACAAATATTTCAATTGTTTCTGTTTTTTCAATTATTAATATTATAACTTTCATTACAATTTATAATTGTTAAATTACTATTTTCTGTTTAATTCCAAATATTACTCGTATTACTACTAATCCTTTTGACTTAAATTAAAATTGTTACAATTAACACAATCATTATTACTATTGTTATTAATTTTATTACTACCAGTACTTTAAAAATACATAAATTATTACCTTTATTAATATTATTACTATTATCATTATTAATGTTACTATTATGACTATTATAAATATTAATATTTATCTTCGGTAGGTTTTTAATCGAATAGCTATTAGTATTCATAATAATTTAATTAGTATTATCAAGATACAATAATCACTATTACAATTACCTGATCTGCGTTTTGAATAACGCAGCTTTCATTGTTCCAGTAATTTTCTTTCATCAAAATATTTCGGCCTTGCTTACCGTAGTTGCATTTCACGAAACAAATGAAGCTTCATTTGTTTCGTGAAATGCAACTGATGAAGGCCTACGGTAAGCAAGGCCGAAATATTTTGATGAAAGAAAATTACTGGAACAATGAAAGCTGCGTTAGTCAAAACGCAGATCAGGTAATTACAATTATTCCAGGTGCGCATGAATGCAACTCCTTCAATCACTATTACAGTAACAGATAAGATATGCAGACCAAAATAAGGGTAAACTTCCGAAGTGAAATTGAAATTACAATCGTACCATAAAATGGTGGGTATCTAAAACATCATACACTATCCATACATTTATCAGATAACTAGTGAAATATTTACTTTACCAACTTTTACAAATTTCTGCACACCGTTGCCAAAAGTCAGAGCATTAAGCACGGATCAACATTGCTTTTTACAACTACATTAAATTCTCAAAGCGCTTTATGGAGAAATCTGGTTAGTTGCAAAGAATGCCTTGTCTAATGAATTCTACCTAAAACATAGCTGGCTAAGATGATGGTTGTAGTGGCCAATGTCTGTTGAACGCACAGAAATTGCTAAATGGTCCTATAGCCAACACGCCCTCATAGACTGATTTATATACTGCGGGTCCATTTCGTCTACTGTAGGTACATGTAACTCAATACGGCGACTGTCCCAGTCCAACGAAGAAGACAAGACAAATAAAAATTGGCGTTAACGATAGGATTTAGAAAGTACGATACAAACTTTGTTTTTAAAAAAACATTAAATCAATTCAAAGCAGAACGGATTAATCGTTTCCCGTGTAAGCGAAACTCAAGGAACACAAGAAATTAAGTACCAGCTTTCAATTCGGCAACCGCGCGCCTAGGCATCACAGACTTCTGTAATATATGTCCACATGCCGCGAAAAAAGGACTGGATTCATCTGCCCATGCAACATAGCCTTCTGGAATTCGCGTACAAATGCCACGAAAAAAACATCTTGATTTATCTTATTCGAAAGTGTAATGGCCTCTCGTACATTGGTGACAACAGAACGAACCGATGTCGACTCGATTTCCTTCACCAACTTAACGGACAGCATCGCGGTGGAGCCTACACTGCATGTGCCAATGTCTATTGAGCAACCAAAAATTTTTCCATTATAATATAGCCCATTCAGGCCCCAAATCCATCTTCTAAACTGCAAATTTATTACTGTCTACCGTAGGTACATTTAGCCTAATACGGCTAGAATGACTACCCAAGTCAATTTGGAAACTCAATTAAGCAATTTTAAGGGCTCAAATTAATTAGCCGACGTTTTGTTAATGGATTAATGAGAAAGCGCGCTTCCATAGACCAAATATATGCGAATTCGGATCTATATAAGCGCGATGCAATCACAACGAAACACACTCTACTCTACTCGCAACCTGCAATTGCTGTCTCCTTTTCTGCTGCACTGAATATATACGCCTGCTGTCGCACTTGCGTTTAACTCGAGGTGTCACTAACTCGGCTATTCGTCAACCACACCAATCTACTTGTTGATTTGCATCCTGTCACACGTAATCGATCATCTAGTAATCGGATTTCTACGTGTGCCAGTGATCTTGGTGCTGCCGCAGATCTTCAACAAGTCCAGAGCAATTAGCACATCCTGCTTCGTTAATTCTACTTTTTCAGCGTGTATCTACTCAAAGGATCACCAGCCCACGAACAGGACACAGAATCAGAGTCTAGAAAGACTTTTGGACATCCACTCTGCTAGGACACACAAACTCTCACGGCGCTTTCTAAATTAATGTCTGACCCTACTAAGGGCCACCAACAAAAGTGCTTTTCGGATCCTCGTTTTTCCTTATTAGTAAAGTTGCACGGAACTCTAGCCGGAGCGTTACAGTAGCAACGGCGCCAGAATTGGAGAGCAGTGAATCTGTTGTGACTTACTAATCAGACTTGTCTTCATAAAGCAAAATGATTAAACGAATTTTGAACTTATTCAATATTTTTTGGACGAGAATTATTGGTGAAGTTCAAATTGTCAACATTAGCATATCTCACAAACAAATTATCAGTGACTGACGGTAGTTTTGCTGTTTTTTTGACGACCAGTTTAATACAATTGGATTGGTGTTTACTCCAGGATCTCAAACTTGACTTAAAGAAACATTAGAACATTTCCCAACAATATTAGGCCAAGCCATCATTCACATGTACAATTTTCTGAATCAGGTTCAAGGTTTTCGCTACCTTCTAACTACGAATGATAGATTCACCCGATGGCCTGCGGCGTTATCTCTTGACACCAATTTTGGAAATTGATTGACTATTGGCTCTAACTCTGCATGGATACCATATTATGGTGTTCCCAACAAGGTTATTACTGATAGTCACATAATTATCATCATATCGTTTCATAACCACCTTGCAGTTCATGGGATGTAATTTACGCCAGGTTATACCTACAACTCCCAGTCTAATGGTATGATAGAGAACGCATAGGGAACTCAAAGCAGCTTTTGCATTCTCGTCCATTAATGGCAACTTGGTCGATGCCTTACCTTTACTACCCTTTGTTATGTGGTCCCGTATACGCCAATCTATTCGAACGTTTGCGTCACAACTAGTGTATGGCATGGACCTACGCCTGTCGAGTCAGCTCTGATGCTTACTACCCACACAGGATGACTCAGAATTCGAAGCTTCTTGCCGATACATGCTTCTCGGCCACTCTTCATTCATCCGCAGCGCCATAGTTACAAGAAAGTTCTCGTTCGTAACGACGCTGTTGTTGCACCATTGTAACCTAAATATCGCCTCCGTTATCAGAATTTGTTCAGACATTCCAAATATGTCATTATCATTCTAAGTGTGGCACCTGCTTAGGTAAGCATAGATAGGTTGAACCGCCTGATCATGGTGATGTTCGACCTTCTAAATGCTTTTCAGTCTCCTCATGCTTACAGTCTCAACCATGTAATAAATTACTTTGTATTCTTTGTAACTGATAGAAATGTTTTTCATTAATTGTTCATGTCAATTTATTCGCACCACTTTCGCTCTATTTCACGTGATGTGATCATCACATTGATCCACATGATTCCTTTTTTTCATAATCACTTGTTTCACGTGGTACAACCAGCTGTTCTTATCTATTTATTGTGTAGCGTCTATGCACAGTTTATTGTAATTACGCTATTTCTGCGGTAAGGTTTGAGTAGATTTAATTTGTTCAAAACATTTGATTTTCATGATGTATTATTTATACACCATAAAATTGCACCGTATGGCTCAGGCTTGAGCCCACATGTCCTTATTTTGATATAACCAGCTACTTATAGCTAACGCTTTGTGTAGCGATAACCAGTAGTCAACGGTTTCATATAATAGTATAGGCATTTATCATGCATATCGCAACTTCATCAGTTAAGTATTTCACATATTCAGTAACGAATATTATGGACCACAACGTCAAGCACGTACTATCTCCTTTGGTCGTATCAAACTCTCTCAGTGAAAGTGATCCAGTCTGCCTTGTAAACAAACTTGATCGTGACATATTAATTTGCAATCTACTTTGAAATTTTCACGCTTCGGCTCTTAAAAGTTATTAGCACTGCTCCACTTAACTAAACGCCGAATTAACGACCTCTACATATAGCAATTGTGTAGCAATAACTAGTGGTTATTTGGCATCGTATTATTGTTTAAGCAATTAACGAGTACGCACCAGTCCAGCATCAACACAACGATATATGTTTGGTTAACCTATGAGCCAAATATTAACCAACTGGGTTCTAACTCTGCCACACAGAACTAATCCAATCTTGTCCGAAGGAATTTTTTATTTTTATTTTTTCAGAAAGGAAAATGATGTAACGGCTCAAATTAATAAGAATTTTGTTGAAATAAATTTAAAATTAAATACGCTGGACCAATGAGAACGAGTGCTTCCGTAGACCAATTACGTGCGACTTCGTATCTATATAAGCGCCATGCAATTACAACGCAACACACTCTGCTCTGCTCGCTACGTGCAAATGCTGTCGCTTTCTCTGTTACACTGTCTATTTACATCTGCTTTCTTCCTTGCGTTTAACACGCGGTGTGATTAACTCTAGTCGGAGCGTTACACAGTAAAATTCATTCCTCTCGATTCGCTAATATAAGAATATCTACGAAATCCAGATTAATTTCTAAAAACATTTACATGTTATTGAATAAGATTCAGCAAAGGACACACAAATAGCTCATTAAAGCCTTGCTTTTTCAGCCTTGAGACTAAGTCTGTGCAATTCCAGTTTTGTGTCCTGCCCTCGTGAATTACCTGTGGTATATTATTTAATTTCATTAAGACCACATAAGAAAACTTAAATATAGTGTACATTTCAAACAAAGCAATTGGTAAATTTTCATAAACAAATTGAAATTTATTTTGAGGAGTCAGGCCCATTCGGCTGTTTTATCAGACTAAGTTACCATATTTTTTTTAGATTAGCGTTTAATCGGATAACTAAATTCTTGTGCTTTACAACTCCAAAAACTTCATGGAATGCAAGAGGAGCGCAGTTAAGAGCTTTCCTATAAAATTTATCATAGTTTTTCGAACCAAAATTTTTCATTACATCAGCCACTAAATGGATCATACTTGACAGAAAAAAATGTCGGACCTACAAAAACCGCGTGTCAATGTACAATATACGCGTTCTCCCTTAAACAGCACAGCACTGAACTTCAGTAAACGCAAAATTATAAGTCGCGAGTAAGCCATTCATCAATTCAATATCAAAAGAATAGGTTATAAATCGAAAATTTTATGATAAGATACAGAATAATTATCATTGGTTTAATTAATTTTCTTCAGATGTCAATATTTCTGACAGGAATAATGCAGTCTTCTCGCCAATTACATAGAAGAACAGGAAAGTTCCTCAGACAAAATAGCAACAGCTAACTCTGTTCGTCGAGAGATTCCAACCCTCAGCCATTATTATAACGTAAAAAAAGGTGAAGATTGGTAACTGATCACCAACAATACATTTCCCCAGGAAACGACCAGCAGTGCTCTTTTTCGAAATAATCCGAATTTAAAGTTTACAAAAACCAAGTTTAACAACAAATATGCTATGGATGTTTCTTATAAGAACTAGTCGAATCCTTACTGCAACAATCAAATCTTTTAGTAGACTGTGATTTATTAGAGGCTTTATGAAAGATGGTGAAATTCACGATCTGAAATTAAAAGGGAAGTATATAAGCGAAAGTATATCAACAAATAGTGTAGGCAAACTCGAACAACCGTCCTTCCGACAAAAATATGAAGATATTCTGAGGTATAATCTAACTGGTCTGGATGGCGAAAATCCGAATTTACTTGGTCCAAAATAAGTTCCACTTTGCAAAATGGAAGGTACTACTGTACGTGGAATTGCAGGTCCCTGTAGAAATAATCATTGGCTTTATGTAAAATCTATGGAGATACTCCTAACAAGACGCCAAATTCCACCTGGCTCGACTCCTAATAATACTCGTCGCAATATAAGACGCCAACTTAAGCGCAGTCTAAATGTCGATCTCGAAAACTTTTGGACCAGAAAGGCTTAAGAAATGGAAAAGGCGTTCTCGTCAGGTAATAGTCACTGTTTTTTCTAACTTATTCGCGCAACAGGTCCGACAAAATTAAAAGTTAATGAAACAATAAATGATAATAGCCATCATTTAATAACCCATAAAATAAGTCGTCTAGATAGGCGGACTGAACACTTAAAAGATAAATTTTCTTGGGCACCCGCGTCAGTCCAAATTCACGAAAGCATGTGGAATGTTAGTCTGGAAGAACCATCCGAATTAGAAGTTCGCGGTGCAATACTATCTCCTAAACACCGCAAAGCCGCAGGCCCCGATGATTTGCTCCCAGGATTATTTAAGGATGGTGGCCATATAATTTCAGGAGCATTAACGAAACGTTTTCATACCATATGGAATGAGGGATCCTTACCACTTGATTGGAATGACTCGACAATCATCCCTATCTTCAAAAAAGGCATTCGTAATTTGTGCGATAACCATCGTAATATAAGCTTGACTCCAGTCGTATCTGGGTTATTTGCTTCGATTATCCTACGTCGTCTTAGCACTTCACGTGAATCACATACAAGAGAGGAATAGGCCGGATTCCGCGCAGTAGGAGTTTGTGTAGATAATATTTTTACGTTAAGGTAGTTTTTGAACAGAAACATATATATCTACGTCCCACAATAGCCGTCTTTCTAGACTTTAAGGGTACAATTGATTCGGTAGATCGCAATGTTTTATTGCATATTTTGTTGAAAAGCGGTGTTCAAACAAAATTTGTTAATATTCTACGCGCTCTCTACACAAATACTTCTGATCGCGTTAAGGTCTACAACAAATTAACGTATAACTTTACAACCAGCAGTGATGTTCGTCAAAGGTGTCCACTTTCCCTCTTTTTGTTTAATTTTGTAATCGATGCTATTATGAGCAACACTCTTATACACATTCAGGATGCAGGTTTTAAAGTTCTGCCGAGCGATAAACTAGTTGATCTTGACTATGCGGACGATATCGTACTATTATTCGAGAATCAAAATGCTGCCCAGGCCACCTTGAATAGATTAACAGACGTTGTTCCGTCTTTCGGTATGCCATTCACACCCTCTAAATGTAAGAAACTGTTACAGGATCACCCACCACTCACTCCAACGTTGCGGCTGCAGAATGAAGATCTTGACATAGTCGACAGGTTTACACACCTTGGGAGCTCTATCAATAAAGTAGGCAATATGTCCGAAGAGGTAAGTATACGGATCACGAAAGCAAGAGTAGCTTTCTCGAACTTTCGTCATTTATGGAGAGACGCGAATATTTCACTTTGCCTTAAAGGTCGTGTTTACAATGCATCTGTACGCGCAGTCTTACTATACGCTAGTGAAACTTGGCCTCTTAGAGTTGATGATTTGAGACGCTTACAGGCATTCGATCATCGTTGTTTGAGAAGTATAGCACATGTTGGTTACCAACAACGAATAAATAACTTTGACATCTGTAGACGTATTTTTGGATCTGATAATAAGTGCTCCGCATTAGAAAAACAAATGAGGCTCCATCAACTTCGTTGGCTCGGTCACGTGTTGTGTATGCCCTCATTTCGATTCCCCAGTAGAGCTCTGTTCTATCATCCAGCGCCAAATTGACGTAAGAAAGATTTTGACATGGCAGAAACAATTGAAGTCACTTACATCCAAATTGGGTAGTATAGGACGCACTCGTCTGCCAGGATGGCGTTCTCGTGCGTACTATAGTTCTTGGTTAGAAACCCTTAGTGATGGCATCGAATCGAGCTCAGTGGCGATCTTGTTGCAGATGTCTAGAAGGATCATCTTCGTAGCTTTCTTTTCTTAGTAGGGCAAAGTTAGCTGCGAGCTTTAGTCTGTTTATGACGTGATACAGTAAAAGCCACAAGGAAGCTAACTTGGCCATAATGGTGTTTTGGAGAGATTTAGTTGCCTCATTTCTGAGAGTTATCCTAATAAATTTACTCATAGTAACTAGGTATTCCTTCTCCCTCACTGCTTCTCTCTCTCTCTCGTAAATCTCAATAATAATTTTACTGATATATTAATTCTGTTTTCACTTATATATTTTTTACTCCTTATGGATATGTGGCAGTGAAACATTAGTCAGTTTTGACTTGGACATGATGATGATGCTGATGATGTTCAAACATTTTCCTTACGGTAAAAATATTAGCTATACAACCTCGTCCTGAGCGGAATCCGGCCTGTTCTTCTCCAGTGTGTGATTCACGTGAAGCGCTAAGACAATGTAGGATAATCGAAGCAGATACACTAGACACGACTAGAATCAAGCTTATATCATGATGATTATCGCACGAATTACGATTGCCTTTTTTGAAGATATGAATGATGGTCGACTCATTCTAATCAAGTGGTACTGTCTCTTCATTCCATATAGTACGATATGCATAGTCAACACTCCCGAAATTATATCGCCACCATACTTAAATAATCCCGGAAGTAAATCATCAGGGCCTGCGGCTTTGCGACGTTTAATAGATAGGATTGCATCTCGTATTTCTAAGCCTGATGGTTCGTCGAGATTAACATTACACCCTGTTGATGCAGGCATGATTTCGCGAATTATAACTGATGCGGTTGCCCAAGAAAATTGAATTTGAAGTGTTCAGCCCATCTATCGATTATTAAATGGTTGTTACTATTATTTATAGTTTCGCTAACTTTTACTTTTTTCGGACATGTTGTGCGAATAAGTTGGAAAAAGCAGCGACTATTACCAGACGCGAACGCTTCTTCCATTTATTCAGCATTTCCGATCCAAAAAGATTCGAGATCGACTTGTAGACTGCGCTTAACTTAGCGTCTTATATTGCGACTAGTGTTATTATGAGTCGTCATCATCATAATTTCCAGCCACACAAAAGTCAAGTGACTAATGTTTCACTGCCATATAACCATAGGGAGTGAAAAAAAGTATATAAGTGAATTTAGATAAATTATTATTGAGATTTATGAGAGAGGGAGAGGGGTAGAGAGAGAAGGAAAACCTTGCTACTATGAGTAAATTTATCAGGATAACTCACAGAAATGAGGCAAACTAAACCTCTCCACAACACCATTATGGCCAAGTTAGCATTCGGGCAAGGCGACATCAGCAACACAGCTTCCTTGCGGATTTCACTGTATCACGTCATAAACAAACCGAACCTCGCAGCTAACTTTGCCCTACTAAGAATAGAAAGTTACGAAGATGATTCTACTATACATCTGCAACAAGATCGCCACTGAGCTCGATTCGCTGCCATATCGCTAAGGGTTTCTAACCAAGAACTGTGATGTGAACGAGGACCCCATCCCGGCAGACGAGTGGATCCTATACTACCCAATTTGGATGTAAGTGACTTTAATTGTTTCTGCCATGTCAAAATCTGCCCACCTTGTTTCTTACGCCAATTTGGTGCTGGATGAGAGAACAGAGCTCTATTGGGCAATCGGAATGAGGGCATACGCAAAACGTGACCGAGCCAACGAAGTTGATGGAGCCTTATTTGCTTTTCTAAAGACGAGCACTTATTGTCAGATCCAAAAATACGTCTACGGATGTCAACGTTAGTTATTCGTTGTTGGTAACCAACATGTGCTATACTTCTCAAACAGCGATGATCGAATGCCTGTAAGCGTCTCAGATCATCAACTCTAAGAGGCCAAGTTTCACTAGCGTATAGTAAGACTGCGCGTACAGATGCATTGTAAACACGACCTTTAAGGCAAAGTGAAATATTCGCGTTTCTCCATAAATGACGAAGGTTCGAGAAAGCTACTCTAGCTTTCGCGATCCGTATTCTCACCTCGTCGGACATATTGCCTACGTTATTGATAGAACTCCCAAGATATGTAAACCTGTCGACTATGTCTAGATCTTCATTCGGCAGTCGCAACGTTGGAGTGAGTGGTGGGTGATCCTGTAACAGTATCTTACATTTAGAGGGTGCGAATTTCATACCGAAAGACGGAACAACGTCTGCTAATCTATTTAAGGTGGTCTGGGCAGCATGCTGATTGTCGAATAATAGTACGATATCGTCCGCATAGTCAAGATCGACTAGTTTATCTCCCGGGAGAACTTCAACTCCAGCGTCCTGAATGTGTGAGAGAGTGTTGTTTATAATAGCATCGATTACAAAATTAAACAAAAATGGGGAAAGTGGACAACCTTGACGAACACCACTGCTGGTTGTAAAGTTATGCGTTAATTCGTTGTAAACCTTAACGCGACCAGAAGTATTTGTGTAGAGAGCTCGTATAATATTAACAAATTTAGTGGGCACACCGCTTTTCGACAAGATATGGAATAAAACATTGCGATCCACCGAATCAAATGCACCCTTGAAGTCTAGAAAGACGACTATTGTGGGACGGTGATATAAATGTCTCTGTTCGAGAACTTGCCTTAACGTAAAAATATTATCTATACAACCTCGTCCTGCGCAGAATCCGGCCTGTTCTTCTCTTGTTTGTGAATCACGTTGATGCAGAAATGCTTTCGGGAAGCGGAACTGATTCGGGTGGCAAAGAAAATTGATCTCTAAAGTGTTCAGCCCACCTGTCAAGACGACTTATTTTATCGGTTATTAATTCGTTGTTACTATCATTTATAGTTTCGCTAACTTTTAACTTTCTCGGACCTGTTGTGCGTATAAGTTGGAACAAACAGCGACTATTACCTGACGCGAAAGCTACTTCCATTTCTTCAGCCTTTCTGCTCCAAAAGTTTTCGAGATCGCCTTTTAGACTGCGCTTAAGTTGACGTGTTATATTGCGACGGGTATTATTATGAGTCGAGCCAGGTGGAATTTGGCGCCTTATTTCGAGTATCTCCATAGATTTTACAGAGAGCCAGTGATTATTTCTACGGGGGCCTGCTATACCACATACAGTAGTACCTGCATTTTGCATAGTGGAACTTATCTTGGACCAGAGTATATTCGGATTTTCGCTATTCAGACCAGTTAGATTAGCCTTAAGAATATTTTCATAGTTTTGTCGGATGGACGGTTGTTCGAGTTTGCCTACATCAATTTGGGGTTTATTCTTAATTATTTTCCCGGAAAATTTTAGAGCAAATCTACAACGGATAAGTGCATGGTCCGAGTCGACATAAGTGTTCCAAAAAGAGCGACAATCCTGGATGCAACCACGCCATCTATAACTAATTGCTACATGATCTATTTGAGTCCACCGTTGTCCGGGTGCTGGAGGACGCCATGTAGCACAACGTCTAACACTACGTCTGAAATTTGTACTACTTAAATATAGTCTATGTTCAGCGCAGCTATCCAAAAGCCGTTCACCATTATCATTGCGAGTCGACCTTAGAGTGTATCTTCCACCTAAATGAAATTATGTGTTGCTTAAGCGACCAACTTGAGCATTCATGTCACCAATAACCAGGACTATATCCGAACTTCGTGTTTTACTTATTAAGGAGCTTAATTCGGAGTAAAAAGATTCCCTGCTTTCTTCTGTGCTGTAATCGGTAGGAACATATGCAGATACAACGAAGAGGCAACGATGATAACAGTTTTTTGCTTTGATTTTAGTAGATGTATTTTAACGTGTCGCACACAATCGACTATTTAAAGGGATCCATTCAATTAAGCAAGCTTCAGCTCGCGCGCTAAGGGCAATACCAACGCCCCATTTACCGGCTTGAGAGGACTCTGTGGAACCAGATGTTCGAAGCCAATAACGCGTAGACAGGGATGGTGCAACTAGTTCTGTAATACACGTAGGATCCTGTATTCTGGTTTCAGATACGCAACATATGTCGATTTATAATTTATCCAACGTACGAGCAAGAGATTCTTGCTGTCCAAGTTGTTTTAATGTTCGCACATTAAATGCGCCTACGTTAAAACCTAACTTAGGTTTAATGAATGATCGTCTACTAGAACCATTTTCGATATTTGGCAACCTAGTATTGGGCTCAGTGTTATGATCTAAACCAACCATATTTATGGTATCTAAAAGTGTTATTGTAAGATTGAGAAGAGGAAGGGGAAGGAAAGAACGCAGAATCGAAGATAGAGTTGGAGTTGTCTGCAGTAGCCTGTTTTCGCTTATCCACCCTGCACGGCTCAGCAGATAAGGCGACCCTTTTTATACTGCGCGACGGCCGATGCAGTATGTAATTATTGTAAGTTGTACTTGTCATGGTTATATGTGGACTGTAAAAGAACACTAGGTCGCTCATTCCTAGTGATGGTTTTTATTCTGAGTTTTCCTTCTCCTAGATAGTCTGCCAACCAAAGCTGATGAGCACTATCTGCCCAGATGCCAGTGGCCAGAGTTTCCTTCAGCAGCCGAAACTTGCCCCTCACGTCTGGAACGCTTGCTCTCATTCCGTCACTACACATTTAACAAAACGTCAAAGTGCAGTTAGACCAAACTCAAGGCTTCACATGAAACGGGATGATGGCTGTCCCTTTATGTCCCGGCAAGGTTCATGTTACCAATCCCGGGTCGACTAGCTTGATCCCGCCGGTCGTCAAGCCGGAATTTCTATGGCTACGGGCCAGGTGTAATTTGGCGCCTTCTTTCGAGTAACTCGATAGATTTCACAGCGAGCCAATGATTATTTCTACGGGGCCTGACATGTCACATACAGTAGTACCTACCGTGTGCAAAGTGGAACTTATCTTGTACCATTTAGCTTTGAATTTAGAATATCTTCATATTTTTGTCGGAAGGACGGTTATTCGAGTTTGCTTACACATATGTTGGGTTTATTATTATTTATTTTCCTGGAAAACTTTAGTGCAAATTTACAACGGATAAGTGCATGGTCCGAGTACAAATAATGTTCTAAATAGAACTACAATCCTGGATACAACTACGCCATCCATAACTAAATGCTACATGATCTATTTGAGTCCACCGTTGTCCGGGAGCTGGAGGACGCGATATGCTCAAAGTCTAACACTTCGTCTGAAGTTTGTACAACTTAAATATAATCTATGTTCCGTGCAGCTATTCAAATCCCGTTCACCATTATCGTTGTGCGTCGAGCCTAAATTGTGTCTTCCACCGAAACGAAGTTCTGCGTGAATTAAGCGCCCGACATGAGCATTCATGTCACCCATATACCACGATTAAATCTGAGCTTCGTGCTCTACTTAATAAAGAGCTTAGATCGGAGTAAAAAGCGTCCTTGCTTTCGTCTGTGCTGCAATCGGTAGAAGCATATGCAAATACAACGAAAAGGCAATTTCGATTATGGTTTTTTACATTGATTTTATTATATGAATTTAAAAATGCCGCACACTGTCGACTATTTAAAGGGATCCATTCAATTAAGCAAGCTTCAACTCGTGTTCTAAGGACAATACGAACGCCCCAATTGCCGGCTTGAGAAAACTCCGTGGAACCAGATGTGCGAAGCCAATAACGCGTACATAGGGATGGTGTAACCAGTTCTTTAAAGCACGTAGGATCATGTATTATGGTTTCAGATACGTAGCAAACGTCAATTTCTAATTTATCGAACGTACCTGCAAGAGCTTCTTGTTGTTCAAGTCGTTTTAATGTTCGCAAATTAAATGCGCCTATGTTAAAACCTGACGTAGGTTTAATGAATGATAGCCTACTTAAACCATTCTCGATATATGGCAACCCGATATTGGGCTCAGTGATGTGATCAACAACAGCCATATTCATAGTATCTAAAAGAGTGTTATTGTTAGATTGAGAAGAAAGAAAAGGAAAGGAGGCAGAATCGAAGATAAAGTTGCCTGCAGTAGCCCGATTTCGCTTATACGTCCTGCACGGTTCAGCAGATTAAGCGACCCTCTTTATACTGCGCGACGACCGATGCAGTATGTAGTTATTCTAATTCGCATTGTTCATGGTTATGTGTGGACTGTAAACGAACTCGAAATTTGGAAACAACACATGATGAAAGGATAATTACTATATTCAGCTTCTACAAAACACGATACAATTAATAAGTAAAGTTGTGCTACTTCTGGTGATATTTCCGAAAAGGAACACAGAGCGTTAGGTCAATTAGAAAGAGCTTAACATCAATAACACAGGTGTTGAAGAATCAGTGAAGCTATGCATGGAACGTCATTTAAATGACATTTGAGAATGGCATTTGATAAAATGATAGTCACTATTGCCAAACAAAACACTAAAAAAGTAAAATGCAATGGATGAGCAATTGTATGACAGTTTTTGTGATGTGATCAAAACAAAGAACACGAAACATCAGGTTAATTAGAAATATATTCAAATCAATGACTAGCGTCTTCAACAAAGAATAAGACTGCTAATTGAACGCCTATTGAACGACATTTGGAAACAGCATGTGATGCAAGGATATACAATACGCTCAACTCCTACAAATCAACAAATGACCATGGATAAAAAGAATAAAAAACGAAAGACCAAATACACGAAGCTACAAATTAATAATAAAGGTCCACAGCAAACAATATTGCGGTAAACTGATAACATTTTAATGATTGAAAACAACACACTATGTTAAACACATACGAAAGAAGAAAGCTACAACTAATAATTAATTGCATGATTTTTCTG
This sequence comes from Eudiplozoon nipponicum, assembly GCA_029291075.1. Lineage (NCBI taxonomy): Eukaryota > Metazoa > Platyhelminthes > Monogenea > Mazocraeidea > Diplozoidae > Eudiplozoon > Eudiplozoon nipponicum. Next base: position 54,452 of record JAQBSW010002293.1, read on the forward strand.
GTAATATATCCTGAAGAAAGAAGACGAAACTTCAGGCCATTTAACAAGCAAATCGAATTCATGACAGCAATTTTCAGCACACAATAAAGCTGGTAATGGAACAACGTAAGTACAACGGCGTTAGGAAAAAAATAAGATGAAAGGATAATCATCATGTTCAGCGTCTACGGAACAAGAAAAATGCGATTAAATCTCAAAGGAGTGATAATTCTAGTGATGCGTCTAGAAAGAGGACATGAAACGCCAGGCCGATTACAATTTGCTACAAATCAAAAATACAAAAGTAAACATAAAAATAATGCTGTGGTTTGAACAATCTCGATTAAATGACAGTTGTAAAAAATTCAATAGTTTATGCTATGCATTTACAATAAAATCAGGCTTCAATAAACTAAGTATTTATCGTTTTTTAACCACAGATTACAACCTGCAAAATACGTCGCGGGATTAACGTTTATGCCGAGAATGCGACTCCTATTCAGTAGCTCTTACCACCACTCGTGCAGTAAATAATAAGTTGTTTAGAATAAATCTAGCTATGCAAGTCGGCAATGCAAAGCAATGCGTAACAATAAACAGGCAGATATAATATTACCTGATCTGCGTTTTGACTAACACAGGCTGAATACCAGATTTTTTGTTTTTCTTAATATTTCGACATACAGTGTTAGTCAAAACGCAAATCAGACATTTCATTTAATCCCGTTTCACACTTTTTTCATTCTTTTAAGACAATAACATTGCTTCTAATACTTTTCAAAGCTTGTATCTTTAAAAACTGTAGATATTCAATAACACATTTTGTGTAAATAGCTCAACAGAAAGACGAGAATGATTTTGAAAAATAATTCTACAAAAAGATAAAATATATATCGCCCGAAAACTTACTTATAGCTAGATGCTCCTTAGTGCGTGGCTTATAGTTTGGAGCTGACACGTGAGAATTCGCTGAGCATGATTGGTTTTTATAGGAATTACCAGTTCTTTGAAGAATAACGGGGTCCGTTTGCTGATGGTTCTGCTGCAGTTGTAGTTGTTCATTTTTCGAAATCTGACTATGAGAATGACACTTATCATCACGAGTGCCAAAGTTTTTATCTGCGCTATTGGCATTCGGAGCTGTGCTCCATAAAGCGCACGGAGACCTATATCTAGATACTAAATTCTTCTTTTGTCCGGTAATTTTGCTACAAAAACTGTTCTGAAAGGCGACACTATTTGTTTGTGACTGTGAAGAGGAAAATTCATCAGATTTGTAGGATATACAACGCCACATCCATTCACTGAATGATAAATGACCGTTAGATGGCAAATCGTTCGTCTGAAGAGCTAAACTTTCACCATCATTATCGTTGGATATTGCGAAGCCGCTATCAGTAGAGGCAATACCGGGAAACCCATGGCAATTTTTGTGCTTTTCTGTACGAAGTAAGTCATTAATGCACAAGAGAAAAATAAGTTTTAAATAAAAAGTTGATTATATTTTCTCAAACAGCGACCTTGAAACATTAGAAAAAACATAAACTTTACTTTCTAAAAATTCTTTAGTCATTTAATTAACATAGAGTGGAACCATAACACTAAATTTATTTGATTTTAATACAAATGAAAACGATACAGATTTGATATATCAATAAAGCAACTAAATAAAAGAGATCCAGGCACTACAAAACCGATCAAAATTCATCTAAACGGTCCAATACAGGGTCGGCAAAAGTAGCTAGATTGAAGATGAGATGGCAATTCCGATATTAAAAAGAATGCAATAATAAGTATTTATCCTATAGATTTATTCGAACAGCTCGTCAAAAGTTGTAATGTTCCACAAGTCAGACACATTTCGCAATAGAATAATAATAAACGGGACGGTACATCACTGCCAGTGATCAAAGAATTCGTCTATCAGTGTTCCACATTGAACCCTAACAGTTCCGATTCTACCAAATTTCCTTGTGTATTTGTCTTGATGTAGCTGCATTTAGCTAATAATGCAAACGACCATGAAAATGACTGTCTAATATTCGAATCACCAAATCTCGGGTTTACAAGTCAAGAATAATTACAATTCTCCTTTGTGCCATTGGAGTTGGTCGAACATAAGTTCCCCTGTTTGGACAGCTTTGTGGATCGATACATTCGTTCTATTTAGTTTAGGTTTTCGTAAGTTCAGCGTCAGGAATCATTAGACGGATGCTAAGTTTATAAGGAAACCAGTTCTATACGACGGCTTTTTTCTGTCCCATTATGGTCAAGTCTATTTACGTAAAATTGATTTCGTAGCTGGGGTACTGTCTGAAAACGCTGGTCAAACCTATCTCCGTATCTATGCTTGTATGTAAGTATTTATGTATGTATATAGACATCTACGTGTGTGCGCACACGCACACATTTTTTATGTATGTACATAGCCAGCTAAAAACGTTCCTTCGGGAAATGAAGGTAACCCTTTGACTTTTATCACGATGGCTCTTATTCTATTAATACAAATGCAACCAAGGTGTTAAATTTATCTCTCAAATAAAACAGTTCCAGGCTTTCTAGATGGCTGTACCATTTTAGTTTCGATAGGGCTCATGATCATCTTGCCGGAATGAGTATATTTTACGCGCGAGTTAAAGGAATCCATAGATCCTATTTAAACAATGACTGCCCTGTGGAAACAGCTGTATACTAGACCTTAATAGATAAATGCACATTACAAACTTTTTTATTAATCATGGTCAATAACTGGCTATGAAGGAGCCGGCTTATCCTCTAAAAGGAGTCAGCCGCAGTAAAGTAAAGTAAAGTAAGTATGAAGGATAAGCAACATGACCAGAAAACACAAAACACAAATCTATTATATGAATTTGGCATTGAATCAATACATTTGTATATAGTTTAATGCAAATTGGATGATTATGATGCACGTATTTGCGAATTTGATTCCTTTCAATAGCTCATCTTACGAGGAAAATCAGTTATCGATAAAGGAAGAAAACCATGAGCTAAACTTATTCAGTTTAATATAATTAAATCCTGGCATCATACTTAAAAAGTCCATAGACGACACGTCATTCCTCTAATAATGACAGCTCGGAGATGATTGGTTGAATGCTAAACTAAAGGGCAAAATCTATGAGGATCCACTTGATGCAATGACTGACAAAAACACATATTCTGGTAGTTAACTCAAAATTGTACACATTGCACAGTTTAGGTTGCATATGGATTGAATTCCATAATTTTAAACTAAGCTGTTTTGTATTTGAATTTTGACTAAATCAAATTTGAATAGTAATGAATGTGTAATTAGAACGAAAAACATGGTGCAGACCCTAAATTTCATTTCAATGTTTAGTTTATACTGAGAACATATTACAACCACATGTTATTGTCTTCATTTAGTACTATTTCCACAGATGACAGTTTGCTTCTCTTAGAATGACAGCTTCGGAGAGGCAAGTTGGCGCTTTAGATCGAAAGTGTAATTTCTGTGGATTCACCTGATGGAAATTATATCCCAAATCATACGTTGGTGTATTACTGAAATATGCATGCAATACGCAACTTCGGTGGCGTATTTGACGGACTGCATGACGCTGAACTGAATTGTTGTATGCTAGAATACTGTCAAAATCGAATCTAGCTTATACTGAGACGTGTGCGAAAAAAACCATTCTCGAGAATAAATGGCATTTTCTATTAAATGAAAAAGATAGGCCCATAAGAACAATAATCATTATGTTCCCAGTTTGGTATAGGGTAATGATATTTGGCTTAATTGTTGAAACGCAAAGAAGTAACGAATATAGATTTTTACATCAGATGATTGTAAAGATAGGTTAATTGATGTAAGAATACGAACGATGTGGTTTAAACTAAATAAATCTGTGCCATATTGAATATTGCAACATTACCTGATCTATGTTTGAATTAACACCGGACTATTTATGGATTTTCTTTTCAATGAAAAGCTATTAGTACCTATGTGACGGAACCTTCTTCTGTCAACAGCTCATCATACTGAATATGGACAAACCTTTAAAGCGTGTCAGATTTTATTCAAACCCATTCATTTATATTTATGAATGGCTAATATTAGAAATGTTATCGACTTTTCGCTTGATAGAACCGCGTATCGCGCCTGTATTTGTGTATAATAGCCAAGCATTCAATTATCTACCGCACTTCGAAGAACAGTGTTTCTGCAGATTCCATATTTTCTTTGTTTACCGAAGCTATTAATGAATATCCTAGCGTTTAGTGTCCACTTTTCCGGACACATTATCACAAGTTTCACCATATTCTCACAAACAAAGAACAGAAAATAAAATCGAATTTATCCAAATAACTCTCTTATTTAGGCACATCTCTTTCTATAATCCAAGCACTTTTTGTTGATCAATTTCCTGTCACCATTTAACAGTCTGAAATTCTACGTAATCAATTAAATATAACCACATACATGTGAAAATTCATCTCAGTTAAACCAGCGATTGGATGTTATTTCATCTTTAGCACAAGTCTAACGAATGATTTTGTTCTTGTCAGTTTAAATGACGTAACTCAAGTTCACTCCAGTGGTTAAAGTGGAGGCAATTTTAAACGCATAAACAAGTAAAAAAGGCAGGCCGAGGTAAGTTTATGTGGCCATAAATAAGGTATGCTTAATCGTCAGCTAGTGGTAGTTTCCGATTCCGCTTCATGCAATCGTCCTCTCGTACCACTAGCCGGTGCCGTGTTCGTTTAGAACACAATCTCTTGACATAGTTTCAATAGATTCTCTAATCAATCTCGTCATTCTGGCACGAATGCACATCGCAAGGCGTTCACAGTCATTTAAGATAAATGTGTATAGTTTCCACGGGATGATATACACAATTAGATCTAGCCAAATGCCAATAATTCAACGCAGTACTATTTTCTCTTGTTACCTTGATTAGGCGCTTGTTATCACAAACATGCATGAAATTTCTGTTCATGCATGGGATTTCATACACTTTTTATGAATGTAAGTTAATCTTTTCCTTTGTTTAAAAAGAATACTGCCTAGTAGAATGGACCGTTTTAAAATTGTTTTTATATTTCATTTTAGTGTTACTAACTTATTTCTTCTACTAAATTTAGAGTCCGTTGATGCCATGGCGCTACGCTTCTCTACCATATTATCAGACATGACGCATATCGACATAGATTTAAATTTGCTTACGACCTCCATTATTGTAATTCCTATTAGCTCACGTGTAACCATTATCACCAAATATTCCACTAAGTCTGCATATTTTCAACTCCTTTTGTTTTATATCTTCAATTCCACGACGTGCTAGTGTTCACGACTTTAAGATATCGATTTTTATCCGATACACCTTGTTTGACTTGAAAATGAGTCAAATCCCAGAGTAATATAAATATACCCATCTAAACGTTGACCAATACCATTAATTTAACATTTTTCACTCGATGACTCCCTTTCAATCTTAAAATGTAGTTTGTTCATTTGGTTACTTAAGTTTAAGAAATTAACTTTACATTTATCGGAATGATTCGAACTAATTTATATATCATCCAATAACCGTAGATACGATTTTGGCTACAGAGGTGTCATATCTAAAAATATTTTTTATAATTAATGCATAAAGAAAAAAGGCTGTTCTAATATGACAAATCTTATTTTCTTATAAAATTGTTTTCCAAATGCAAAATAAGTAGAGGAAATACATATACCTATCATATCCATAATAAGACTAATTGTCACTTTATCTCATCCCTAACCACTGAAATCAACTTGAATTACACAATTTCACAAGGTAAGAAATGAAAAATTGACTAGCGGATGCAATGGAAAAATTAACATTCATTCACTGGAGTTTCATATTTAACTTTACTCAAAATGTCAGTGCAAACCTATAACAAATGAGTGAATGGTCCGGGTTATACGTATATGTTAAAAATAAGCGATAGTTCTAGACACAACCATATCATTTATTACTATTTTCCACATGATCAATTTGAATCAACATTTCCAAGGAGTTGGACGACGCTATTCGGCGCAGTAACTAACGTCTAAAGTTAGGATAAGCTATGCTGAACGCAGCTATCCACCAGTCTTGTGCATTGTGTTTCTGCTACCAAGATGAATTTCTGTGTTCATTAAGTGCCTAACATAAACGAGCATGCCATCCACAACCAAGACCATAAACAAGCTTTATGCTGTACTAAATAGAGAACTTAGGTCAAATTAGAAAGCATCCTTGCTGTCGTGTGTGCTGCAATAGCTGTGGGCATACGCAGATACAACCAAAAGTAAACGTTTAATAAGGTTTCTGGAATTGTCTTTAGTGGCCACCTTTAAATGTGCCATACAGAATCATTATCGTTTGCATTATTCATTTTTGTGTGTGGGTTGTATAAGAAAACTGGGTCACACATTTCAAGTGGGGACAGTTTTTGTTCATTCATTTTAGGTCTATAAATCTGTGGCTGAAGAGCACCACCTAACAAGGTATTATTCTTCGAGGCGAAAATGGCCAACGGTTGTTTTAACAGCGGCATCTTGCCCTTCGCATCTGACATGCTTCCTCTCAACCCATCACCATTTTTTTAATACCAATAGGTACTATGCAGCAGAACCGAACTTGAGGCTTCACATGAAACTGGAAGATGGCAGAATCTCATAAGACTCGACAAGGCTTATGCCACATTTACCCAACAATATATTCTGAATGGAACTGTCGATCTTTGTATTATAAAATTAGCTAAAACGTAAGGCATAAAAACAGAAGCCCAATAATAAATTGAAATATCTTTGGGTTGATTTAGTATTCAAAAATTGCACGTCTCAAGGCTGATAATTTTGGAGAAACGGCCATAATGGGCCACACAAATTATAAGAATGTGTAATAAAACATCTAAGGATAAACCAAAAGCGGATATAAAGAAATGAATGAATAAAACTATCACGTTGAAAGAGGTCGACGTGGCGTATGACAGCTCACTAATAAAATGATATACAGTCCGCTTAGCGTATACGGTTAAGATATGGCTTATGAAAACAGAAACCGATTTAAGATATTTGGGAATGTTAAGAAATCATCAAATTATAGAATGACATAATTTATTTGGCATTGAATTAGAAAGTACTTTTACTATTTAAATCCAAAGCTGAAGAGCACATATACCTTTACAAATTTTATTGAAAAATATAGTTTAAGTGCAAGTGAAAGACTGGCAAGCCTACATGTTACATAAATGGATAAAAACTGACGCACAATTTATTTACTCCAATCTATTCTAATTAAATTTCCGGAAGTATTAGAAAAAAAGAAATGACGCCAAGACATGTTAATATAAAGTTAGTCATGCATACATTCTCTGCATATTTTTCGTTTTCGAAGGGAAATTTAAAAACACGTTGGAGTGGTTCTAACGGAGCAACCAAAGTATAGTCCGATCACCAACTTCTTCATACATTGGCTAGAGGATTATCTTTTAAAAAAGTTACAATTTTTCTGCGATCTCTTGGTGATATTTTTGTAATTTGAAATAAAGGAGTTAAAGAATTGGACAAATTTCTTAACTTAGCTAACCAAACAGATTAACTGAAATTTACATTTATAAAGAATTAATGGGAGAATTATCATTCCTTGATGCAAAATTAAGCGATATGTTCAAAAATTGGAAGAGGTTGTTCATAGGAAATAGAAGGGCATCCTCCTCAATATTTCTCTTACCACACATACGAAACGAAAATAGTCATTCAGAAATCTATGAAATTAAGTTTTTAAATTGTCTATTTGAAATTTATAGATGCAGAACTGAATTGATTAAGGGAGTAAGGATGCCCTTCTATTTCCTATGAACAACCTCTTCCAATTTTTGAAAATATCGTCTTAATTTTGCTTCAAGGAATGATAATTCTCCCATTAATTCTTTATAAATGTAAATTTCAGTTAATCTGGTTGGTTAGCTAAATTAAGAAATTTGTCCAATTCTTTAACTCCTTTATTTCAAATTACAAAAATATCACAAAGATATCACAGAAAAATTGTAACTTTTTTAAAAGATAATTCTCTAGCTAATGTATGAATAAGTTGTTGATCGGACTATACTGTGGTTGCTTCGTTAGAACCGTTCCAAATTTAGCTAATCAACCAGATTAACTGAAATTTACATTTATAAAGAATTAATGGGAGAATTATCATTCCTTGATGCAAAATTAAGACGATATGTTCAAAAATTGAAAGAGGTTGTTCATAGGAAATAGAAGGGCATCCTCGTTAATATTTCTCTTACCACACATACGAAACGAAAATTGGCATTCAGAAATCTATGAAATTAAGTTTTACAATTGTCTATTTGAAATTTATAGATGCAGAACTGAATTGATTAAGTGAGTAAACCTTCAAAAGGATACTTCATAAAATTGACAGAAGTGATAATTAATGATGAATTTGAGTAAATCTTCAGGTAAAGAATGATAACTCGTTTCAAATGCGCATTATTTTGGTAATACTGGATTCCTGGTTAATAAATTCACTCTTTGACAGTTGCACCATTGCACCTCTAGTGTAAGCATCTAAACTAGCCATTTTCATTCGACAGTGGTGTGATCATATTCGTTATATCTGACATCCTGTGTCATCTTCATTCTTACTCTATGAACCTCATTATTTCAAGTAGTTTAGACAGTTTAGCACTCATTGGCTGCATGCGTACGAAAAGCAATTAATATAAATCAGTTTCCGCACATGAGATAAACCACAAATCCTTTCTATTCTACCAGTCGCATAACACAGCAAATCTACAACGAATCAGCATAAGAAAAATAAGACAAACTGAATAACGAGGGTAAAACTTCTTGATGCGAATATAACGTACGGAAAATCAGATATACGCCACTCGCCAATAGTTGTCTCGCATGCATAGCACTTGATTGGAACTATTAGCCACACAATTTATATAGATTCACGAAAATAGACATTGTTCCATCTTTTAGTACACGTAAATAATTTGCACAATTAAGCAAACTTTGACTGTGCAGGCGGTGAAACAACTCTTTAAATCAAGTTTACGAACTTCAAATAACCACCAGTTCCATTTTATTGAAAAATTAGAAAATTATAGCAAAACTAGCGTCAGTCGCACACACTGACACGATTCGAAAGCTGATAACAGTCATCTTCTTGAATGATTAAATTGATCTATCTGACCTCATGCCATATACCGCCAAGTATTATGTCTTAAAAACCAGAAATCCAGTATTAAGCATAATTAATGTGTAGCCAGAGGTGAGTAAAAATTGATTTCTTTGACTCGACTCTTTAAGTCAAATGCATTGAAAAATAACTACTAATGGCAAGATTTTTGTCATACATAGTATGCGAGTACAAACTAAACATTGCATCAAATGACAAAGGCAATTTATCCAGTATACCGGTTGCATCCTTATACGGCACTCTTCAAGTACTGTTCAGAATTTACAGCGAATGAGACTCGAACCGGCACACATTTGCTTAGAAGTCAAGGACTCAATTCACTGTACGAACCGTGCCACAAATATTTGTTAATTTGAAGTGATATACCAACTTACGTTTCTAGTTAGCACTTCTTTTAGTTTAAACCTATTTGGTATCTCTAAAGATCCGAAATTCAAACTAACCACCCCCGATCTATCATTATACAATAGACATAATACCACTTTGGGAAGTTATATTGAGCTGAAGTCTACTGGCAGGATTTCAATGGTGCATATTTTGTCAGTATAAACTATTCATTGTGTCAGATAGCAATCACGATTCACTCAGTACACCAGCTTGATTCTTATTTATAACTCTTTATGTATTGCCCAGAATTTGCAATGTACTGGACTCGAACCGGGTTACAATTGCTTCCAAGCCTGGAAGTCTACCCATTATGTTACCCGTACCGCATATGAAGCCATATTCAAAATAATCTTTATGTTCATTCTTTCCATAAAATGCAGTCTACGTGGCACCTCTTTAGACCAAAAGTTCTAACTAGCCACTCTCGATCGTTAATAACATCACTGGCTTCGTGCATATCTATAAAATGTGGTGGGTAAGGAAGTAATAAGTGCATAACGCACAGCATCCAACTTTGTGTACAAGCAGTCAGAAAAACATATATGGAATTCCCTATATAAAAATGCCCGAAATAGACAATTGTGTATTAGGTGTTTTGCGCCTAATTACAAATTAGTTCAAATATAACCAAAATCAGCATAAGCAGAAGGAAATAGGTGTTTTCCATTGATAGGTGAACAATTTTTGAAAATGAAAATATTTAGCTTTCCGCAGTTTTTCTGTGGAAGAGCAATCTGCACAATATATCATCAATGTTATGTTTGAGCAGCACATCTATAAATGTCACAGTATCGTGCTCTTGATTTTCATCATTAAAGTGATTATGCGGACGCCAATTATTGAATTTAGCACACAATTATTCAACGTGCACACAACTCTCACTTGACAGCTATACAGTTTAACTTCACCAAACAGCACTGAGTGCTTGCATTCCGACATGCAAACAAACATTTTGGTCGTGCTCAGAACCAAAGAAGAGCCCATCACTAAACTATAATTTTTGCCTGTATAATTGACAATGAAATTAATATCGAAACAACCCAATTAAAATAATCTTTCCAAATCCGCTTCACTTAGCAATAATTTTGGAATTCCTCCAGAACTGACACACAAACATAATATTTTCCTAACAAAAATACATTATTAAATAATGACCCACCATCAAACAAACAGCCCCAAAGAGTTTTAAGGCAAATATTTTCTATTTAAAAATGTCAAAATAATCATTTAAGCTGAACTCGGATAAGTGATTTCCAGTCTGCTGTGAATGAATTTTACTTCTGTATTTTTCATAGCGAATTGTCATAATTGTGTGCATTTTGGTGAAGAAAAAAGGTTTAATTGTTGTTGTGCAAAGTGTTATCGTCTCGTGTCGATGTGCCATATTTGGCTGTCATAGCCAATCAATTTGCACTAGATGATCTGAAATACTTTGTGTCGTCCTCGCCTCCAGACATTTGTAGGAAGAAGCCTTACTCGGGTATCCTCCTAAATTTATCCTCTAACCATGTGTGTGGAATGAAACTAGGCGTTCTAAACTTAATGATATTAAGAGGTCTTAAAGTCGTGTATTTGAAATACAGAGATAATGAACTGAAGATATTAAAGGAAGCATTCCGTACGAGTGGCTATCCGATAAAAGTTTTAGAAAAGATAATGAATGGGACGGCAAGAAAATCTGATTTGAAAATAAACCAGATAAAGCATGTAAAGGAGTTAGAAAATTACAGGTTTATAGTATTACCTGATTCCAGACTGAGTAAAACAATAACGCCACTGGTAGCTAAATACAACTTCAGAACAGCCTTAAAATAAATAGTTAATTTAGATAAACTGCTTCCAAACCAAAAGCAGAAAATACAAACTACGAACACATCAGGAGTATATGAAATACCCTGCAAAGATTGTAGGCTTAGGCAAATAAGGAAAATCATGAATCCGATAAAGATATATAGAGCTATGCGATTTACAGTGCCTACGGCATGAGTCAGTAGCGGGCAACATATAGTGGACAGAGTAAATGCGAATCTAAATAGTCTTCATAGAACTAAATGAAGGTGGAAAAGCCTGGAAAAGCGGAGGAGAATAAGATTGGCAAAAAGAAACGAAAAGAACGTAAATCAGCCTAGAGGCCGAAGAAAGTAACATTATTATAAGTAAGAGTGCTCACAAAGATAATTTTTATTTGTTAGAATAATTTGTGTTGTTTATGAGCAGCATTAAATTATGAATTAAATTATCATCATATAATATGTACATATGTAGCTACAACGTTGCAAATAATTCATAAGTCAGTAGGCCAACCATTGCCAAAATAGAATTATTAAATGTTTTATAGGTTTGTCTGTTTTAACTTTGATATAATTTGCGTATACATGTTAAGCTTTAAATAATTTATTCATGAATGAAAAAACCACACAGACGGTGTTCGAGAAATATTGAGTAATAACTTTAAATATTTATCCTGTTTGACTTTGAATATATATGCCTGATATAATGTGCAAATAGATATTTTGATGTGAATTTTTTGACCATATGTGAATATTATTTGTACTTTTACTTAGTTAATTCTGGGTAGTTTTTGTCACACATATATAGAATGGCTTAGACAGACAGAGAGAAAGAGAGACAATAAAGATAGATATAGATAGAGTGAGATAGCGGGAGAGAAAGACATATATTCAGATAGATATAGATATAGTTAGATAGGGAGAGAAATCTGGGAATATATACCAAAATATATTTTCTGAGTTGAACTTGATTCGCTATTTAACAGTTAATTATTGATTTTTTGCTGAAGTTACCGACATCTTTTCCTTGTTCCCTTACTGTTATTGAGAATTATGGCTGTCAAATTTGCTACACAATGACCATACAACCAAATACTTTTGTGTGACTGTCACTCATTATTCCCGTATTAATGAATCGCACATTGCTTTATCGTTTCTACTGACTTAATAGTGGATGAAGTGGCAACAGCTCGTATCAGTAAAAGAGGAGGTAGCAGAACTTCGCGCTGCTTAAGAGTCGCCCAATGAGTGAGAATTTTAAATTGAGGAACGATGGCATCACTATTGCCACGCTGACCAACATTGACAGCAGTCGAAATGACCTCAAATTTTGCGCAACCTTTCTCTTATTTGGATATGATATCAGACCATTCACTGCAGATACTGTACCTTATGTATGGATAGATTCTTGAAAATTTTCTTTTATAATCATAAATATCAACAAAATTTAAAAAAAAAGATAATAGTTAGAAAAAGAACAGTTTAGGCGCAAAATCATTAAGAGAAAGCGTTTTATGAGAGGGAGGATCTAGTTATTATGAGTATATTTACTTAGATAGCACAAAAAGTGAAGCAAACTAAACTTCTGCACAATAACATTGTATCAAAGTCAGCTTTAAGGCAAGGCTACATCAGCAATATAGCTTTTTTGCGGTTGTCATTGTATCACGTGTAGCACATACTAGTGTGCGACCACGTGGTTACTGAAGAAATTCTGCGGTTTAAGCCAACGTTTGGAGTTACTCCAGTAGCTCCACAATTAGGATTTGCAGGTAACCTTCTCCGACAATGTAACAGCCACTGCAGTCCGCGTTTCTCATCTAGATTCCACGATGATGGCAAACAACTGGATAGAAATAGTTATCTCATGAGTTGTGTTCCCAATACCGTGCTGGTTTTAACAGAAACGATGCATCGGTTCAAAGTGATACTTAGTCGTGGAAACTATAATAGGCCGTCGCCGACTTCAGTGCCATTAACGAAGAACGACTTGAAGGTCTCGGATGAGACGTAAGCGAAACGGAAAGGCGTATCCAGAGACGCTTGTATAATTTGCAAAAAGCGTTACAGCAAAGTTAAAATGCCTGTAAACCTAGTAAGAAGCCACCTGTAACAATTCGTTGAAGATCGGTAGCAATTTGTTTATCACAATCTTCAGCTATTGATCTAAAATTATCACAATCGCCGTTTCCGAGTCATTTGAACTTAGGCAAAACAAAATAGACATCTAATAAACGTAGTTAATGTCTACCTATCGTTTGTATTCATTTCCCTTAAAATACAAACGTAAGCAAACCAGCCAGCTAGAAAAATCCACCGACTCTTCTTTAATGACATAGACAAGGACACAAAAATACTTAATCTACGCGAAGTTGAACAAAGTTGCGACATCAACATACATTGGTTGCGCGGGTGAGTTACCAATAAGGACGAAACCGGTCTACTGGATGAATTGCCTTTTCTACACTATACAATTCTTAGTTTATACTGACATATGTAAGTAATTAATGGGTCAGGTTTCTATATCAAGACCGCAATCTTGATTATAATAATACACGTCGAATTTCAGATCCAATTGCAAAAATTAGGTTTTTGCCCACAAATCGATTACATTATATGGTGGATTCAGGATATTTTGGAAAAGATTGATGGCCATCGCTTCAGAAACTTATGACGACAGTATTCCATTGGTAAAATTTCCAGCTCTACAATAAATAGTTCCATATTAAAAATATGGCAGAATAATCTGGAAGACTGAAAATCACCACTTGCACATTTTAAATCATACCTATTCGACACATAATAAACAAAGGAAGCGCATAGCTTTCATCAGAATATTATTACTATTCGGCAGAACAGGCAAGTTGCGACAAGTTTCGACCTTACATACACCTAGAAAATAAATATTCTCAAGTTTAATTTATCTCTAAAAAATGCATAAATAAATAACATTTGCCAAATTTTTCTGTCAAAATAAAACGCACCATTGAAATTTTCAGATACACTTTCTCGTAAATCGACTAGCGAGCTCCTCGTTTTCGAGTGCCTTACGGATAAGGAGTTCAACTTTGTTTGCTGGTTTGCACTCGATGAATGCCCATTTACTTGATGGCCAGAATTAAAATCTGTATCATTGTCATTAGAAGCAGGATTGTAACTCTTAGCATGAACATAAGATTTATTGATGTCACTACGCAAATGCGTATTATTTGTAGTGGACACAGTGCTAGTTTGATGACCTAATTTCGACCAACAGCGGTCGTCCAATGCACTGCAATGAGGTAGACAAGGAAGTTCGGGGAATAATAATGTATCAGTAAAGGTGTCCTAAAAACAAACGAAAGCAAAAAATCGCAAAAACGAATGACAAGAAATTCAATAAGTACAAAATGTTAAGCAAAGTAACTGAACAAATATGAATAGGAAGAAAATGTTAGCTGTTTAACTGAGTAATCAATGATGGTGCGAGTAATGAAGATGATTAATAAACCCATTTTTAACGATTCGCAAACTTTAGTAAAATTGCCGTTGGTCAATGGTACTAGCACGCTTAAACATACCATAATCATCAGAAGAGCACAACGGAAAACTGGCTTACAGAGATGTAAATGCAATTAAGAAATGGGTTCGAAAAACACAACGCGTCAATAAGTATGACAACCAGCCGTTCTTCAAAATTGTGCGAACGGCTAAAATATTTTCAGTTTTTCAAACTATTTCTTTAATTTATTTTTAGACAAACAATTGACGTTATTAGTTGTGCACCTAGTATCAAATTAGTTCAAAACGGACCAGAAGGATAAACCAAAGTCAGTATGAACGAAGGACAATCTCACACGCGTTTCGTGCTAGTATTACACCCCATACCAACTATATAATTATTCAACGAATATAGGCAAATTGGACGGTATAATCGCCTACATAAATGTGTATACAAGAAGCAGCGGTGCTGACATCACTTAAAGTCTTCGCCAATGAAAATTCAAATAGTATATAGCTGTTATAAGTCGAACTATTTAGAAAAATTTCAAAACAATTCTTAAGAGGAGTGATTTATGATGGGGATCTAGTTCATATGAATGTATTCACCTACATAACACACAGAAGAGAGGCAAACTAACCTCTACACAACATCGTTATGGTCAAGTTATCTTTAGGACAAGACTATATTGTAATATAAGAATTGGAAAATACTATAATATTATTTAGACGGTAGTTTTTTATGCTAAATATTCCTCATGACCTATATATGCGGTTATCTGACCAATTCAAGCTTATTCGGAAAGGAAAATTGTCAAGAAGCGAATATATATATATATATATATATATATATATATATATATATATATATGCATATGCGAAATTACGCTACACAAACTATTTATTCGCGATCGCACCTTGATTGTTAACCAAAATTTCATTTTATCGACTTTGCCTCCACACTCCATATCCGCTTTTGTTACAGTATTCCCAGTTTGTTCTTTACCGTTCTCCTTTATTTAAATTCATCTATTTATTTTATTAACTTTGATTTGACTAAATTTTAAATTACTCTACCTGTCTACAGTCAAATACTAGTTTGTAGTCAGACAGATTTCCTGTCTGCTGACCGGCGTATCTTAGCCAGTCATAACGGTAATGGTAATATGAACCTTACCCAGTCTAATAGAGAATAGCCATCACTCCATTTCCTGCGAAGCCTTAGGCTTGATCTTGCTACGCATTTACATTGGTTTTAACAAGGGAGTAAAGAAATGAGAGCAAGCATGCTATAAGCCAAGGTAAATTTACGGCTTTACTCGTCAATGCATGTTAAACCAACAAAAATTGTTCCATTGACTCATAGCCAACTCGCCCTCGTATTCTACCTTCCGTACTGCATGTCCATTCCCTCCATCTAATTCGGCTAGACGAATGGACTAGCCCCAATGAAGAAGACGGTCTGTTTAGCGGCTTTTGTTAATATTATTTAGAGACTGAGAAATAGCAAAAAATCTGTGGCCTATATAGCCCCACTTTATAATTCTTTAGAAAACAATTCAATAAATCGTGTAGCAAAATTATTAAAATTTGAAACATGTAAGCCAAATTTCGCAAGAAATTTAAAAATTTTTACTACGCCAATCTAGCGTAACAATAAAGGATATATCACGGCACAAAGTTCTAAATAATAAAATCTATTTAAATTTTATATCGCTTAACCTCTTAGGTGGTTAAAATAAAGTACAAATGTAACTAACCAGTTTTTACCTGAGTTGTTTAGAATATAAAAGCGAAATCAAGCAGCTGCATCACTTACATTAACAATTATTCTCTCTTTTCTATTCGATTTCTCTTCTTGATATAGCTTAAACATTTTTGTAGGTGTAATGCATATTTTGGGGCACAATTCATATTAGAAAATTAAAACAAAATTGATCGTAGGAATTTTCAGCCCGTACGTCATATAGACAAAGAATAGATTACCACGGAGCCCCTAACTGAACATATCCATTTGAATATACGACCTTGTGTGACATGCTTCAAGATGTCTACTTAACCAATGCCTACAACATTAACTGACATAGCTACTACGTTTTTCTGCATATTCGTCAACCGAATGCAACACAGACGCCGATAAATTGGCTTTCTACTAAATAGGGCTTGGAATTCAGATATAGTTATGGTTCTGTGGCATAAGAGCAGAAATTGAGCGTTAAACTGACGTGATAGCTTTTTCCAATAACTAAGGTGAAAATATCCCAAAAGTAGGATTAGCCTTTTCCAAATCTTCGTCAATTAAGGTAAAACGAAAATAACTCACTTTGGCTTTCTTGGGCACCCGCGTTAGTTCCGATTCTGAAAGCATGTCTGCATTAACAGTGTGAAATTTTAGTCTTGAAAAAGCATCAGATTTATAAATACGCGACGCAATCCTATCTCTTAAACGTCGCAAAGCCACAGGCCCTGATGATTTGCTTCCGGGATTAATTAAGTATGGTGGCGATATAATTTCCTGGAGTGTTGACTAAACATATTTTACTATTTGGAATGAAGAAACAGAACCACTTGATTAGAATGAGTCGACCATCATTCATAACTTCAAAAAAGGCATTCGTAATTCGTGCGATAACCATCGTAATATAAGCTTGTCTAGGTTATCTGCTTCGATTATCCTACATCGTCTTAGCGTTTCACGTGAATCACATATACAAGAAGAACAGGCCGGATTCCGCGCAGGACGAGGTTGTATAGATAATATTTTTACGTTAAGACAAGTGCTTGAACAGAGACATTTATATCACCGTCCCACAATAGCCGTCTTTCTAGACTTCAAGGGTGCATTTGGTTCCGTGGGTCGCAATGTTTTATACCATCTTTTATCGAAAAGCAGTGTGTCCACTAAATTTGTTAAAACTATACGCGCTTTCTACACAAATACTTCTGATCGCGTTAAGATCTATAACGAATCAGCCATAACATAACAACCAGCAGTGGTGTTCGTCAAGGTTGTCCACTTTCCCCTTTTTGTTAGATTTTGTAATCGATGCTATTTTCAACAACACTTCTACACATTAAGAATGCAGATGTTGAAGTTTTCCCGGGCGATAAACTAGTCGATCTCGACTATGCGGACGACACCGTACTATTATTCGACAATCGAGATACTGCCCAGGCCACCTTGAATATGTATACAGACATTGTTCCGTCTTTCGGTATGAAATTCGCATCTCTAAATGTAAGATACTGCTGCAGGATCACCCACCACTCACTCCAACGTTGCGGCTACAGAATGAAGATCTAGACATAGTAGACAGGTTTACATATCAATAACTTAGGCAATATATCCGATGGGGTGAGAATACGAATCGCGAAGGCTAGATTAGCTTTCTCGAGCCTTCGTCAATTATGGATAAACGCGAATATTTCACTTTGCCTTAAAGGTCGTGTTTACAATGCATCTGTACGCGCAGTCTTACTATATGCCAGTGAAACTTTGCCTTTTAGAGTTAATGATTTGGGACGCTTACAGGCATTCGATCATCCTTGTTTGAGAAGTATAGCACATGTTCGTTACCAACAACGAAGAACTAACGTTGACATTCGTAGAAGTATTTTTGGATCTGCCAATAAGTGCTCCTCATTAGAAAACAAATAATGCTCCATCAACTTCGTTGGTTCGGTCACGTTTTGCGTATGCCCTCATTTCGATTGCCCAGTAGAGCTGTTTTCTCATCCAGCACCAGAATGGCGTAAGAAACAAGGTGGGCATATTTTGACATGGCAGAAAATAGGACCCACTCGTCTACCAGGATGGGGTTCTCGTGCGCATCATATTTCTTTGTTAGAAACCCTTAACGATGTGGCATCGAATCGAGCTCAGTGGCGATCTTGTAGCAGATGTCTTGTGCGGGTTGTAGAAACAGTTATTTAAATCAAGTTTACGAGCTTGAATTAAGCGCCAATCCCATTGTATTTAACCAGTCGTTGAACAACATAGCAGAACTACCGTCAGTCATGCGTACAAACGTGTTTCGATCTACCGTTATTATCATCAGCGTACGATGGCAACTCACTAGCGAGGATCAAACCGCAATGCATATATATGGAAAGAAAAGTTAGATAGGCGGCTCTCACCTTTAGCTGTCTCGCATACATTGTACTGGACTGTAGATGTCGGCTACACAATTTCAATGGGGTTCCATACCACACTATTTCGATTTGGTTGACTTAAACTGTTTCTGTCATGTCGAAATCTGTCCACTGTGTTTCTTACTCCAATCTGGTGCTGGGTGAAAGATTAATGCTCTACTGGGCAGTCGAAATTATGGCTTACGTAAGTCGTAACCGAACCAGTATAATTGACAGAGCCACATTTGTCGTCCTCCGAGGAGCAGGTTGAGAAGAAATTCATAACTGTTTGTGCTTTATACAGAAACCAGGGTGCTGGTTCTTGTTATTTATCATGACCACTCGTGAAATTTCGGCATGGATTAAACGAATAACTTACTGGAATTATAAATTCTTTTTTGCGAAGAACAAACACATATATGCAATTTTGTATCAGGTGTAGCACGCCCAGTAGCAAATTAGCTCAAATATTACACAAAGGACACACAGCAACTGGTCAAATACAATGGGATTGGTGTTTACTTCATTTAAATAATTGTTACCACCACCCGCGCACTCAGTGTTTGTTTAATTGTATTTTCTTTATATATATGATAAAACTGCAAAAAGTTAATGTGCGTGGCTTCATAGACACATTTCCAGTCAAGTTCAATGTATGCGAGACAGCTAGAGGTGAGAGCCGCATATCTAATTTTGCTGTCCATATATGTGCATTTCGGTTGGATTCCCGAAAGTAAGTTTGGCTCCGAACTCTGATGATGATCATAGAAGATCAAAACGCGTCAGTGCATTGGACTGACGGTAGATTTGCTGTTTTCCATTGATTGGGTAAATATAATGAGATTGGTGTTTACTTCAAGCTAGCAAACATATTTTTAAAAAAAGATCCGCCTAAGAATGCAAAATTGTACAATCTAACTGTCCAACATGAACTGACCTAATAAATAGTGAGTTTAGGGCGCAGTACCGGCTCCAACTGATACGTCATCAGTAATCACCAAATGCATTTGTAAACGAGATTTTGCGGTTTGTTTATGTTGACGTTAATATATCCGTCCAGTCCTATTTGAACCAATATGTTCCTAGGTTAAATACTGTTTGTTGCGAAGAGCTAATATATATGCAAGTATGTATTAGGTTTTGCGAACCTAGTAACAAATTAGTTCAGTTGTGACCAGAAGGATAAACCAAAGGCAGCATGAACGGAAAGTATAATCTCATGCACATTCGTTTCGTGCTTACTGGCGACTCATCAGTAGGAGCCGGTATTACGCCCTTTAACCACTATATATTTGGTAGAAGAATGTGGAAAAATAGGACGGTACAATCTCCTAGACGAATGTGTAAACCTGTTATAGTGAAGCTAACATAATCTGAAGTCAACGACAATACGACTTCAATGCTAACTCACACTATATGACGAATGTGTAAACCTGTAATAGTGAAGCTAACATAATGTAAAGTCAACGACAATACGACTTCAATGCTAACTCACACTATATAATATATACCGAGTCTGTAAAGGATACTAACACCATGGCTATTGTGTTAGTAACTGATACCCTTTTTGAAATCGATGAGTACCGGATACTAACACTATGGTTTCCGAGTCGGTACATGATACCAACCTGATGGATATAAATTTATGCTAAAGTTCACCAATATTGAGAATTACAACAATTTCCGAACACCCGTTACTCCAGTTAAACCGTACACTCTGGCCTTCATCGACATCAGTTATCACATTTCGCGGTAAGCATGACATCATTCAATTCAATATATTACAGTTAAATACTGTTTGTTGCTAAGAACTAATATATATGCAAGTATGTGCATGAGATTATACTTTCCGTTCATGCTGCCTTTGGTTTATCCTTCTGGTCACAACTGAACTAATTTGTTACTATGTTCCTAGGTTCACAATACAAATACTGTAAAAACTGTTAATAAGTTATCCTCAGATTGCATGGAAAATTTCCAGTGAAGTATAATCTAAATTAAACTATACTGAATGATAAACAATTAAATCTCAATTTAACAATAATTGATTGCGCGGGTGGTGCTAACAATTCTTTTAAATCAAATATGCGAGCTTGAAGTAAACACCAATTCCATTGCATTTAACCAGTCGTCGGATAACATGACAAAACTACCGCCAGCCGCAATGCACTGACGCGTTTTGACCTTCCATGATCATCATCAGAGTACGACGGCAAACTGACTATCGAGGATCAAACCGCATTGAATATATATGAAAATCAAATTTAGATATGCGGCCCTCACATCTAACAGTCTCACACACATTGAACTTGACTGGAAATGTCGGCTGCACAAATTCTATGCAGTCACGAACATTAACTGTTTGCAGCTTTCGCCACATATACATATATAGGCAATACAATTTAACAATAAATGATTGCGCGAGTGGTGGTAACAATTCTTTAAATCAAGTTTGCGAGCTTGAAGTAAACACCAATCCCATTGTATTTAACCAGTCGTCGAACAACATATCAAGACTACCGCCAGTCGCAACGCACTGACGCGTTTCGACCTTCCATGATCATCATCAGAGTACGACGGCAATTTGACAAATTATATATATATATATATATATATATATATATATATATATATATATATATACTTTGAGAAAAACGATAAACCTGTTTTTTCAAAAACTACGGGTCAACCGAAGAAATATTACAAGGTTTGCGTATTCCAAAATTGAGCAGTTAAAGGAAGATGAAGCAATGTTACGGGCAAGAGTCGGGTGTGTATCTTGTGTGTTGGATGAACTAAGTCTCCTTGCAAGAATGGAATATTAATTTATTATTATTATTGTTTGGCATGGCCACATCACTAAAACATATTAAGAAATAATTGTCTTAAGCCAATATACAATTTATAGCTCGTATTTCGTCAAATATAGTATAGTAATTTATAATGTACAAATATTAATTAGTTTTCAATTCCCCATAAGTAAATTTTCAGTACACACGTAGTTTCCATGTGAAAACAAGTGGACTGTGGATCACTTAATATATTAGAATACTGAGTGTGTCAAGTCTTCATAGGTCCTCCTGCTTTATGTTTAATAACATATCCTGTCTTATGCAACGGACTTCGCTTACGTAAACGATTATCATTTGTACACGTCGAAGTCTGTAGAACACTTGACTGGCTATCCACCGATGCGCTACATACGCTGTCAATAATAATAATAATAATAATAATAATAATAATAATAATAATAAAATGTTTTCGCATCCAAACCTGTGCCGCTGAGTCGTCTTTGCTGGAAGTGAGATCTTGCTTAGAAATTTGATTTAGCAGCAATGCATATCGCTCTTTGTCTAAAACGCTGATATGCGGCAAACGAACCCCGAAATCAGGTTGCTCAGCAGCAGAATCGCTATTGTTAAAATTTTTATCCTTGTATTCATTTACAGGGCTTTCGCCCAAACGATCATTGGCCGCATTAAATAGGTAATTGGATACCTCTTCTGATGTTGCCAATACCTCCGGACGCATGTCCAGAGTTAATTTACAGAACGCAGATGAATTGGTACCATAATCATCCAAAATGGAAACGTCGTTGTTTGCTTTCATAGATGAACTAACTGACTGGTCAGGTATCTGCTGATAATTTAAAAAAAAGAGAGTTACAAAAGAATAAAATGTAATTAATTTATAAAAGTTATGTTAAGTTAAATTAAATGGACATTGGTTACGCGGGCGGTGATGAAAATTACTAAAATCAAGGTTGCAATGTGGCAATAGCCATCTTTAAGACAAATAATGAGCAAAAGGTCTTATCTAGGGCAGACATTATTTCAACAGAAATTCCTCGCAGAAGCGCCCGGATAAGAAGTAAGCAGGCAGCACAATGAGAAAAGCAGACGTTGAGCTGATGTGAACATATATTAATTAATGTGTAAATTTGTTTTATTAAATAGATTCTTGTTGTGCGTGCAAAATTCTATATATAATTGAGTAAAAATAAAGCATTTATGGCACAATTAAATATGTCTTCTGATGGGGTCGAAACGTTGATTCAGGCACTGGCGTCTCAAATGAAGAATTTAACGGACGAGTTAGGCATAATTAAGGCTCGTCTAGACGATACGTTAATAATAAACACTGACGACATACAAATTCGTGGAACATCAAACATAGGTGGACACAACAATGGCGACCGCGCCAGGATAGGAATCAGGAGTTAATATGCCAGCGTTTTCAGCCGAATCGACGAGTTATTTCAGACCGTCATCAGAGTTTAAGCCGATGTTGGCACCACTAGATGTGGAAAGGCCACAGTTGTGGTTCGAAAAATTTGAAGCATCAGTGCGAGCCCAAGAATTTACATTGGAAGCACCTATTGTGCGTGTAGCTGTACAGGAATTAGTGGACCGGACAGTAGCTGTCCAATTGGAATTGCCAGTTGACCTCACATATGAAGAATACAAAAGACGCGTGTTGGATCATTTCCGGGCCAGGCCTCAAGAAGTGTTCTCAGAATTATACAGCCTGACACCATTAAAGGGTGAGATGCCCATGGATACCATGGCACGTATCAAGCGGTGGTTCTCGAAGCTTACCGAGTCTTTACCAGGCTTGCAACCACATGAGGCCATCATGTTCATGCTGCTGGATCCTACTAGATACGGAGAAATATCCAGCAGCCCAGGAGGCCTTGAAGAGAGACTTCAGGCTCTTCAAAGCTCGGCCATAATGACAAATAAGATGGCAGCTGCATCTCCACGCATGGGTACAGTTACAACATCTGACAGGAGCGACATACCGTATTGGAATTCTTCGCGTCATAATGAGCAGTTCCGCGACAGAAGGCAACAGCCAGTGGCCTGGAAGCAAAGTCAGTATATAAGGACTCCGTCTCCGACGAATACGGCGTATAAGCGGCAACAAAACCCATGTACTGCCCCTCGAGAACGACCAGTGCAGTGGGGTAACAGGGTGAACAATCTCACAAATAATGGAGGGAGAGAACAAGGCACAAAAATTAATCCTTTGGTGGCTCCGACGGGTAGATCGAAGGAAGACCAGCAGAACAAACCAAAAAGTGGTCCGAACCAGATGGCTTGTGAAGAAAAGGAAGTGTGGGAAACACTGCCAAATGTAAGAATTTTCATTAAAGTTAAATTTTTAGAACTCTTCAACGGACAGCCAGTAATAATGCAATTGGATACTGGAGCGGATGTGTCGGTACTACCATTGACTTGGCCATTGAACAATATAAAACCTACGAAAGCAAGTTTATGTCAGGCATCGGGCGCATCGATGGTGGCTGTGGGCGAGTGGGACACAAAGTTGTTAATAAATGAAAAGGTCTATCATATGTCTTTTGTTGTTTCGAATACGCAGACGCCCTTATTGGGACTTGATTTCATTAGAAAATGGGTTAAGACGATAGACTGTCAAAATAAACGGGTATACCTATCGCGGCCTGAAGGAATAAGATCAATAAAGTCTATAGGTAACCATAAGATTCAAGAGGAGACCAGTTGTCTGCCTGAGTGGTGGAAGAATCTTCAAAACCAATATAACAGTATATTCCAACTGCCTGATTGTAGCGAGCGTCCAGGGCCGACGGTCGACCAGTTTAAGTTATGGTTAGAACTAAATGATGGTTACGAACCACCAAAAGTATATGGTGCCCCTCCCAAGAAATTAGAAGCAGCGACTCGAGCAACCCAAGAAATGATAGAAGCCGGCGTTCTTGAACCGTCATCATCTGTTTTTCGTGCTCCAATGGTTTATGTTACGAAAAAGGATGGTTCGCTCCGACCGGCGGCTGATTTTAGGCAATTGAACTCAGTAACCAAACCGGACCCGTATCCCATGCCGGCTCTGCGTGATCTGTTCTTACAGCTAGCGGGAGGCAAATGGTTCGCCGTGCTTGATCTTAAACAGGGATTTTGGCAAATAGGCGTGCGGTCCGAAGACCGATGGAAGTTAGCGGTACAAGTACCCCAAGGTCATTTCCAATTCACCCGGGTACCATTTGGCCTTAAACCCGAATGTAAACGGCCCATATCCACTTTGAATGTGCGAATTAGTGTTCGCCTATAGTTCTCACATAACCATGAATAAAAAATGATTAAATACTGCATCTGTCGCCATGCGTGACAAACGGGGTTGCCTTACCTGCTGAGTTAAGTCGAGGTAATAAGCGAAAGCAAGCGACTGCCCACACGACAATTGAAGATAATAATTAGTTACATTCCTCAGTATCAAGAAAATTTTCCTTTTTATATACTAAGAATAACAAGAATTTTCATCAAATCACTGAGCCCAAAGACCTATTAGCAAAGATTATAGATCAGAGTAATGCTCAATCTAAGTGCCAAAGTGACGCAGAATTTCATTTGTACGGCAGACAAACTTTTAACTTAATGTTTAGAATAATGGTAAATGATTCTCGTATACCTGCACGAAGCATAGATAATTCTTCAGGTGCGAAAACACCAAGTTTGGATTAAGACATTGCGCAACATCGCGTCCATCGGCTCTTGTCAATCTATGAGCACAAATTGATGGTGTGGGTGCTCCCAGAGCTGCAATTTTTTTGGAATACGTATTTCGAGTCTGCCAAGTCATACACCCGTGACGTATTTGCGATAAAATTTGCCAGTAAGCTATTTAAATATAATAAGTAAGCTTGATTTTAACAAAAACATATAGCATTCATGCCAAAACTAATGGGAAGTATCTAATATAGAAAATGGCTAGTCTTAAAGTACAAAATCGAAAACATGACCTTAAATGAGATTCGCACTGCACAGTGCAGACAATTGTGGATGTGGCTCTAAATATTCCCATAGAAACATTCGTGGGGCCCCTGATAATTTTGTGAATCTCAAAACTAGGTACAAATTTCTACAAGCGCGGCTTATAATAATTTTCTTAGATCTCTTTCATCAATATTTGCCGTGTAAAAGCCAATATTGAATATTTTGGACTAGAGAGGGTGTAGAATAACAGAAATGTATGTATCCGGCATCAGCTGAGAGTAATTTTATTTTATTCATACAACATGTCCTACACAAATAACCATCAATAAACGATCAATGGTCGCAACAATAGGTCAACTTTAAATTATGTCTTCACTTCCATTGCCCAGTGGAGCATTATTGTCTGATTCAGCGCCAAACATGCATAAGGAGAACGGTTGACAAATTTTGACATGATAGAAATAGTTTAAGTCATTTAAATTCATATTTTATAGTATATGACCCGCACATCAAAAAGAATGGAATCCACCTTCGCATAATATTTCTTGATTAGAAACTACGCTCCTAATGATGAGTCGCCAGTGAACACGAAACGAATGTGCATGAGATTATATTTTCCGTTCATGCTGTCTTTGATTTATCCTTCGGGTCACAAATGAACTAATTTGTTACTATATTCACAACACCTAATACACACTTGAAAATCTATTAGTTCTGCACAATAAACAGTATTTAACTGTTGTATATTGAATTGAATGATGTCATGCTTACCGCGAAATGTGATAACTGATATCGATCAAGGCCAGAGTGTATGGATTTCCGGCCGGCAATCGGATCTCCTATAAAATACCACATGAGCCCGACGACGGCACCATGACTCGGCGTGTGTTCCCCGCCACAAAAGGGTTCAACAGCCACAGGATTACATGGACTCCTGGACAGTACCCCGTACTTCCGAATGGCGAATGAGCTCTCAACAGCCACCGGCAACCATGCAACTTACTGCTGCCTTGCAGACTGCGCTTGGATGTGCAAAGGCTAGAGGTGCGTCCTCGATCAAAAAGCCGAGTGGTGAGGGGACACCACTTGTACCAAATTCCCAAGAAACTCCATGAAATCAATGGAGCCGGCTTATCCTCCAAAAGGAGTCAGCCGCAGTAAAATGTAGCAGGTGTTCAGAAATAGTTGTAATTCTCAATTTAGGTGAACGTTAGCATAAATTGATATCCATCATGTTTGTATCATGTACCGACTCGGTAACCATAGTGTTAGTACCATGTAACTTTTCGGTACAATAATGTTGGTATCGGTTACTAACACAATAGCCATAGTGTTAGTATCCTTTACAGACTCGGTAAATATATTATATAGTGTGAGTTAGCGTTGAAGTTGCATTGTCGTTGACTTTAGATGATGTTAGCTTCACTATTGCAGGTTTACACATTCGTCTAGGAGATTGTACCGTCCTATTATCCAACATTCTTTACCCAAATATATAGTGGTTAAAGGGCGTAATACCGGCGCCTACTGACGAGTCGCCAGTAAGCACGAAACGCATATGCATGAGATTATACTTTCAATTCCTGCGGTCTTTGATTTATCCTTCGGGTCACAACAGAACTAATTACTCGGTTCGCAGCACATAATACATACTTGTATATATATATTAGTTCTTCGCAACAAACAGTATTTAATTGTTATTACAATTAAACAATCGCATGGTTGCTTACACCCAATCCACGAAAATTGGCTCGTAAAAACTATGAAATGCTATTTTAAAACTACCGACAGTTACAAATGCGGGATGTCATTTTAACTATATTACGTCACAAAGCTGCAGAGCGCGATGGCCTATAGCTAAACTTATTCCACAATAACGATGCCAGATTTTAGCTCGATGACTAATTCATTTCTCATTATATGGAATGAGCAGACCGTACAGATTGCTTTGGGCAAATCAACGACAATCAATGTTTTTAGAAAGGACACCCGTATTTTGTGCGATAAATGTCGTGCAAAACTCCAGATGTATCTAGGTTATTCACCTTGAGTATTGTAGATCACTTCAATGGTGTATGCGGATCGCATATAAAAGAAGAAGGCTGGATTCCGATCAGGATGAGGTTTGTAAATCCATACATTTATCATGATTTGAAAGAAACACGGTGCACGACAGGGAATTAATTATCTTCTTCGTTTTGAGCACAACAAGGTGTTTGCATCCACTGCCATCCTGATTAATCCGGATATTTCGACTTCAGGTTTCGGAAGCCTTTTTCAACGGAAAGCACATCCCATAAACAATTTGACAATCAATATGTCAATACCCGGATTAATCAGGGGGTCGTGGATGCATACACCTTGTTGCGCTCGACTAGGACAAGGTAATTAACCTATTCCCTGTCGTGTAACATGTTTCTTTTAAAGTAATAAATTCGGTGCTATGTCAGTGAAGCTGCAAAACCGATATCACCACATCAAGAATCAATTATAAAGGCGAGTGGAAAATATCCGTTTTTTACATGACATATTGATTGTCAAATTGTTTGGGGGATGGGCTTTCTGTTGAAAAGGGTTTCCCAAACTGGAATTCCAAATATCCGGATAAATCAGGAGGGAAATGGATGCAAATACCTTGTTGCGCCCAACATGGACAAGATAATTTACCATGATTATCACGTTCTAACAATAATTTACTACTAGATATTCTATTCGAAAATGGTAAACCAATTAAACTGTAAACTAGTAAACAAGTTCTTCAAAATAACACTTGAACACACACTTTGCGCTGCAATGAATTGACACACAAGTTAAGTAATCGCCAATGCTTTTGATTTTGTTCATATTTGTAATAGATGCTATCATGAACTGTACTGTTCCTTCTATTGAGCATATCAATTTTGAAGTTATCCTCAGCAGCAGATTAGAATGCCTTGACTAGACAGGCGACTTTGGATATATTAGCAACGGTGATGCCATATTTCGACATGAAATGTCCACCTTCGATATGCAAGTTACTACAACAGTATCACTCATCACTCGCTTCAAATATTTGGCTTCCAAATAAAGATTTGAAGATACTTGACAGATGAACTTATCTTGATAATTGAAACAATAACTCAGGAAATATAAATGTTAAGATAAGAATCGCAAAGACTATCTCCGTCATTTTCGACGAAACGTGATTATCTCAATTCAACCAAAAACTTGTTTTTTTTCAAGGCATGCACATTTTCAGTAGTGACAAACACTACATTTTGGCCTATAGAGATACAGTGATTTGATCACAGAATCAAAGACCATATAGACTATCAATAAGTACTCATCGTCATAAAAGCAAATAAGGCTCTATAAAGCGCGTTTGATAAGTCATATATTTCATAGACCTACAATCGTATTGCCAAGTGGGGCGCAAGTTTCTCAGTCAACGTCAAGAGCGATAGATTTTTACCTGGTAAACACACACAAACACAAAAATGCATACATGCATGTAAAAAAACATATTACAAACATAAATACATACGCAAAAATATATTCACATGCACACATACATACATACATACATACATACATAAATACATATATACATACATACATACATACATACATACATACATACATACATACATATAAATGCATAAACACATGCATAAAAATGCTTACAATCATCATGAAGCATATCAATACAAATAAACACACACATACATAAATATATGTATGCGCAGCATTCGTACATAAATACATAAATAATAAATAAATAAATACACACATACATGCCTAGCTGTACACATACCTGTTTGCAACCGGACTATAATGTTCTGTTTCTTACCATATACCCCGTTATATCTTTACTAATATGAACCACATCTTATTAAAGGCATAAGTTTGCATTCATATTGACTCTCGTTGCACAGCTGATTTTCATAAGAGTACTTCTAGAATTGAATGTTGTACATATTCAGGTGCTCTGATTATTGGCCTTGATTGATGGCTTCTCACTTGTCCCTTCTTTTTTCAGCCTTCCATCAGCTGATTGTCTGAAAATGACTTGGGAACAAGATTTTCCACTCTTCTTTTTCTAAATTTTATCGACTTTATTTCCAGTCCCATCTTCAGGGTTGACACAATACGCACAGGAATAAAACACAACTTGTGGCAAATATGGTATCCTCATTCAAAACAGATATTTAAATTTATTTTAGTTCCGAAAGTATTTTTTATTTTCTTCCTAATATCCCCGTCGTAAAGTCCATCCCCTCCTCAACGTGGTACGATGGTGTCAACCATGTCTCGATGGCCGATCGTACATGGGCTAACTTTACTTTACTTTACTGCGGCTGACTCCTTTTAGAGGATAAGCCGGCTCCATTTCATGGAGTTTCTTGGGAATTTGGTACAAGTTTTGTCCACTCACCACTCGGCTATGGCGGTGGTGTCACCAGGGCGTGGTGGATTTCCGACCGGCAATCGGATCTCCTATAAAATACCACATGAGCCCGACGACGGCACCATGACTCGGCGTGTGTTCCCCGCCACAAAAGGGTTCAACAGCCACAGGATTACATGGACTCCTGGACAGTACCCCGTACTTCCGAATGGCGAATGAGCTCTCAACAGCCACCGGTAACCATGCAACTTACTGCTGCCTTGCAGACTGCGCTTGGATGTACAAAGGCTAGAGGTGCGTCCTCGATCAAAAAGCCGAGTGGTGAGGGGACACCACTTGTACCAAATTCCCAAGAAACTCCATGAAATTGGAGCCGGTTTATCCTCCAAAAGGAGTCAGCCGCAGTAAAGTAAAGTAAGTTCCTAATATCCGATCTTCATACCTAGTCTCTTATACTCATATTTATACAAAAACTTATCCCTGTCCCCCTCCCCGCACACAAACATCTATAAACACATGTGTAATTTACTAAAGTGACATTTATCGAATAACTATAAGCAAACCTTATGGATTGACATACACGCCTATCCATGATGTCTATATTTTTAATTTCTGTTCCGGACACATAGAAGGATCAACAATTTTTTTAAATTTCAATATTGCAGTAATCCTCAAATACCTCGTGTACGTCAATCAATAAGGTTCGCTTATAGTTATTCAATAAATGGCACTTTAGTAGAATGCACGTGTTTATAGGTGGTTTTGTGCGGGGAGGGGGACAGGGATAAGTTTTTGTATAAATTTGAGTATTAGAGACTAGGTATAATGACCGGATATTAGGAAGACAAACAAAATACTTTTGGAATTGAAATAAATATAAATATATCTATCTTGAATGAGGATACCACATTTGCCACAAGTAGTGTTTTATTCCTGTGCGTATTGTGTCAACCCTGAAGATGGAACTGAAAATAGTATCGAAAATTTGGAAAAAGAAGAATGGAAAATCTTGTTCCAACGTCAAACCCATCAATCAAAACCAATAATCAGAGCACCTGAAAATGTACAACATTCAAGATTTTATCGACTTACGAGTTCTATCAATTGTCCCGCACAATAAATGCGGTCAAATCCACAACAAGAACAACTGCGCTGCGCAAAGACATTCAACATTTAAGTACTTCTAGAATTAGCTTTTTCTCTTCCTACATGTAATCATTAATGCTCATGGTTAATCCCTTTGATTTGCAGTGATTTCGGTAAAATGTCTCATAAAGAACCAACATACATAGTATAATCTTTATATGTAACCTGATAGGAAGAGCTAAATACTGTATTTAGAAATAAAAATATACACTGACAAAAGAGCACCACGGTTCAATTTGAATAGAGCAACATTTGGAATTGAAAGCACCAAAATAATTTAAAAAATCGACCTTACCTCTGAACTTATGAACGACTCAAGATAGTTTATCACGCTTGTTCTGTCATCATTGCACTAAAACAATGAAAAACGGTAAATATGCATCATACATTTAATAGTGCACATAAAAATCTAATAAGATTAATTTAACGGCTCAATTAGCATATTCCTTAACCTGTGAATGATAATTTACTGTCGAGGTTGACATAGTCAGAAACTTTAAATCGAAGGTAACGAATACATTTTTGCGTTTTATTTACTATTGGACAAACACGAAAGCCAAGTTATGCAACATGTGCACTGCTGAAATCAAAGTAGTTTTTACTGAATGCAGGCTAACACGAATTTTAATGTTCAACTGGATCAAATAACGCATATTTGACAGAAAATATGCTTAACACCACAAATGGCTCCACATACTAAATGACAGAAAAACTGATGTGCCTGATTGGCATGTAATACAGCATAATGCATGTCTCATGTAATAATTAAGTGTTTAACAAACGATAATCTAGAAAACAGTCTTCGTAAATCATTTAGTACAGTGTCGTTATACAAATTCGAATTTCACGTGTACAATGTCATAAAGAATAGGCAGCCTCAAAAATGATCACTTAAATCCAACCAAGTACAGAGCAAAAAGGACACATGTAACTAGTGGATACATCGAGGTGATAAAAGAATTAATTAGATTTTTACTCAGATTACTAATTAAAACAAACTTACGCTGATAACGAACACAAATAATTTCCAATTAACAAGATAAATAATGATTTTAATGGATATGCACTAGAACCTATGAAAACTGAAGGAAGCTGGCGTATTCAATGCGTTATAATTAAATTCGCTACTCTACTATGCATTTGCCTCACTTCCTGTGGACATGCACATGAAAAAGCTCTAATTTTAGCCGAATGTTGTAACATCACTTTAAGAGCTAGCAATCAAAAGCCTGCATTGGCTCATTAGTTTCGTTGGATTTAGTAGATTATGAATTTTTACAGAATGTTGCTGCACCAGATGGAGTTCAAGCGGAATTCGGTGGATTGTAGTGAAGTTACCAATCCTCTTCTAGAACAGAACGCATTTCATCTATACTCAGAACGAAGCCAGAGTTTCTAATAATCTCCGTGTGAATTTAAATAGGCTATAGATTTGTTAATAAAACAAGCGTTTAGGAGACATCAAGAAATCCAAATCAGTTCAACCACATGGGAATCGGATTTTGGCTAAGCATATAACATTATCTTTTACGTGAAATTTGTAAACGAAAGACAGATTTTGGGTATTTAGCAATTATTGTGTTGCACAAGTCTTAAAATAAATTACAATTTGATTTCCGATTGCCTCTTTGGCTATAAAAATAACACAAATTACACGGAAAGATCTAAATAATATATCCTTATTCTTTCCTAGTGATTATGCCAAAAATAACTCGCCAAAAATGTCACTCAAAGCTTGAGAATACCTACTGACACATAAATAGGATCGGTCTTCGAACCAAAAGTAGTCTTAAAAAACTGCTATCCAGCGAATCTTGCATCACGGTTGCAAAAACTGGTCTTTGATTAGTGAAAAAATAACTTTTGGAAGTACACTGGACTGATCGAAAATCCAGCGCAACGGTTCGCGAACCATGCCCAGAATAGTATAACTTTCGGAGAATCTTCAACAGCGCCAATTCTTTGTTTTGGATCAGTCCCTCAAATGCCCCACAATTGACTTGTGAAGTCAACTTGCTCCAGATTCATAGGCAGTATAGCGATGTAGCCTAGGAGATCAACTATTAATGTTGCTTTCTACAGAACAACACTCACTTCGGGCATTAAAACATGCTCTGGACCCGACAATCAATCAAACTAGTTGTAGATGGATGATTCGATATTCTCGTGAAGCGAATCTATCCCTCTGCGGTAGTCAGCCTCAGGAAAGTAAGGAAAATAGGTACAATTTTAAAGCCTTACGCAAATATCACAAGCAAACATAATATCGGTATGCAAAATCAATAATAGTAACGTCAAATCATCACAGGATAGCCCGTTGCATAGTTATTTACAGCCTGACACACAGCGGACCTACGCCAGTCATTTCGAAAGATATATAATGAAAATTTCCACTAATAAAGCAATATGAATAGCTCTTTTTTCTAATCAAGTTTTACCACATCAATCGATACTGCAGACGATTACCATTTTCTGTGCTAAAGTGTTCTATATTGTTATATGGCAGCACCTACGGTTGTATGACAGTGAAACACTAGTTACTATTGGTATTTGTATAGCTGTGCATGATGATGACGAATATGTTCTAGCTCCAAGGACAATAAAGTGGAAAATGTTAGGAGAAGACATCGCTTAAATATAGGGGCATTATTCTCGCCACCACACACACAGTGGGCTGCTTTTGTTTATCCATGAGCGTTAAATTGGAAATGATTTGGTTCTTCTGTTTTATGCCACAGGCCTTAATACAGCTTACTTTTGGAAAGACTGGTCTCATTTTATGTATGCATTCATGTAGTTATCACGGGATAACGTAATTTACTCAGATTAATATGCAAAAAGCGAACCTAGATAATAAAAATGATAAGTTAAAACAAATAAGGAGATATTCAAATCAGACCCGTTCAAAAATTAAAAATAACTTCAAATGTTATTTAAAATTCTAATAACGTGCAACGAAATTAGTTGATATTTCCATTAAATATCGATTGCCACAACTGATTATAAAGTAAAACGACTACTACAGAGCTTTGAATGTGTTACGAAGGATCAATATAATGAGGATCGCAATTATTTCTTATTAATATTAATGCAAACTTGCTCTAAATTAAATATTATATTCAGCCAAAAATATCTCACTTAAAAACTAAAAAAATCCAGACAAAATTTCAAATGAAAAAGCGTGAAATAGGCAGATTTTGTATTTACTAGAACATTGGCATGTTTGCATATAAATTTGGTAAAGTCTTAGGGCACTCAACTAAAACTTTCAAAATCGTAAGCATTTTAATAAAATTGCACTATGCTATCGTAGACGAGAAATTGAAAAGTTGATTAAATGTAGCGATTTCGCTAGAATGAACAATTTAAACCCAAAGGTAAATTTCATGTTTTTCGCTACAAAAGTTCAAATACCGCACCACGAGCTTTATATCGATAGATAAGCATAAATTTTCGATGAATTTCTTTATTGTAGATTTATCAATGAACCCAAATCCCATATTTCCATTGTCTAGTCGTATTAACCACGAACAAATAAGTTAGTTTCAATCCATGACAAACTTCAACATTTTACCCATTATCATTGTGATATGTAAACCAGAATAACCGAAGAATAAAATAAAACAGAAGATTAATGGTTATTCTAATAAAGCCAACTTTATTTAAACAATAGCATACATGCATAAAAGATAGTCAAGTTTGGCTACGCGAGAAGCTTCAGATGAGTCTATGCTTAAATGACAGAATTAACCCTGCATCTCCAATGCCACTTGCCTCTTGGTTAGTGGGAGTATGATACGGCTCTATCAGGCAAGCAATAATGTCAATAATTCTCCATTCACAGAAGTGCTGATATAATTCCGCTGCGGTTGCGAACATTTGACACTAATTGAATCAGTAGCCATTGTTATTAGCATTCATTAACTAGATGCCACAGGATTGATGCCTCAAAATAATATAAAATCAAAGTCGACTCCCACAATTTTCTCTTGAATAATTCATTTTGGGCTCCGCTAATGACGACCCAACTAACAAGTGTAGGAACATGCTTTTAAAGATGTTCCATCTCATGTTCAATCAGCAGACAGGAATATCGATGAAGCGCTTGCCTGGGAAATTCTAAAGCTGTTTATATAACTGACCTAAAGCAATAAAATTCAAGCTAATACGCAAAGAAATATCTGAAAACTCAGTTTCATCCTTCGTCACCGGAGATTTCATGAAAAGGAACACGTTGGCGATTGACAAAACAGTCTCCGGCTTCCAATCAAATTTGTTCATAATGACCAGTTTCGAGGCATTTCATTACTTACCTGAACGAAAGACACTTTTTAAGCACAACTAACACTAAGATATCATCAACGTTTTTTATGTCAGCAAACCGACCGAGGAACCAAGAAACCTCTGCAAAGATCAAAGCTACATCTGAGCATAAAACTGTAGAAATTACACATAAATATAAAATGGCAGAGGCCATCGCAAAAAGGCTAAGACAGATTAGTATTACTGCGAACATAAGCCAAAACATCAGAGAAATAGGATTCTAGAACCCCCAAAATTTTTTTCTGGTAAGCCAAAATTAAACGAGGCTTGACATAAATTATCACGTGCCACGGAATCGAAAGAGGCGAAGTGGTCCAAGAAAGCAATGATGACGAGCAGATGCTACCAGTGACTTAACTGAAGGCGGAGTGCATTGATTAAACCCACAAATCCCATTACAAGTCAAGGCCCTGACATAATTTAGTAATTTTTCTCGCGCTCGTCAAAAATTATAACGTTAATATCAAAGACAACATTTAATTAAGCACATTGCCAATGGATTAATCGAGAATAAGCAGGATTCGCAGCTACTATACATTTCTTTGACATCACAAAATCACTCCTTAACCGAACTTGGTTAAATTTATTTAAATCAAGTTTGCGAACTTGATGTAAACACCAATCCCATCGTATTTAACCAGTCGCTGAACAACGTAACAAAACTACCGCCAGTCGTAAAGCACTGGCGCGTTTCGATCTCCCATGATCATCATCAGAGTACGACAGCAAACTGACTAAAGAGAAACAAACCGCATTGCGTATATATAGAAAGCAAAATTAGATATGCGGCTCTCACCTCTAGTAGTCTTGCATACATTGTACGTCACTGGAAATGTCGGTGGCACAATTTCTATGCAGTAACGAACATTAACTGTTTGCAGCTTTCGCCACATATTCATATAAAAGCAATACAATTAAACAATAATTGAGTGCGCGAGTGGTGGAAACAATTATTTAAATCAAGTTTGCGAGCTTGAAGTAAACACCAATCTCATTGTATTTAACCAGTCGTTGAACAACATAACAAAACTACCGCCAGTCGCAACGCACTGACACGTTTCGATCTTCCATGATCATCATCAGAGTACGACGGCAAACTGACTAGCGAGGATCAAACCGCATTGCATATATATGGAAAGCAAAATTAGATATTCGGCTCTCACCTCTAGTAGTCTTGCATACATTGTACGTGACTGGAAATGTCGGTCGCACAATTTCTATGCAGTCATTAACAGTAGCTGTTTGTAGCTTTCGCCACATATACATATAAAAGCAATAGTGGCGGTAACAATCAATTATTGTTAAATTGTATTGCTTTTATATGTATATGTGGCGAAAGCTACAAACAGATTATGTTCGTGACTGCATAGAAATTGTGCAGCCGACATTTCCAGTCAAGCTCAATGTATGCGAGACTGCTAGAGGTGAGAGCCGCATATCTAATTGTGGTTTCCATATATATGCAAAGCGGTTTAATTATCGCTAGTCAGTTTGTCGTCGTACTCTGATGATGACCATGGAAGATCGAAACCGTTATAAAGGATTGGATACACCATCTTTATCTAAGCGTTATTGGCTTCAAACATCTGGTTCCACGGAATTTTACGAAGCAGAAACAATTAAAGTCACTTACATCCAAATTGGGTAGTATAGGACCCACTCGTCTGCCGGGATGGGGTTCTCGTGCGCATTACAGCTCTTGGTTAGAAACCCTTAGCGATATGGAATCGAATCGAGCTCAGTGGCGATCTTGTTGCAGATGCCTAGTAGAATCATCTTCGTAACTTTCTTTTCATAGTAGGGCAAAGTTAGCTGCGAGCTTTGGTTTTTTTATGGCGTGATACAGTGAAATCCGCAAGGAAGCTGTATTGCTTATGTCGCCTTGCCCGAATGCTAACTTGGCCATAATGGTGTTATGGAGAGGTTTAGTTTGCCTCATTTATGT
The DNA here is from genome assembly GCA_029291075.1 of Eudiplozoon nipponicum. Taxonomy (NCBI): domain Eukaryota; kingdom Metazoa; phylum Platyhelminthes; class Monogenea; order Mazocraeidea; family Diplozoidae; genus Eudiplozoon; species Eudiplozoon nipponicum. The sequence continues at coordinate 91,990 of JAQBSW010002293.1, forward strand.
GAGTTATCCTGATAAATTTACTCATAGTAGCAAGGTATTCCTTCTCTCTCTACCCCCCTCTCTCTCTCGTAAATCTCAATAATAATTTGTCTAAATTCACTTATATACTATTTTTCACTCCTTATGGTTATATGGCAGTGAAACATTAGTCATTTGACTTTTGTGTGGCTGGACATGATGATGATGATGATGATATTCAGACCAGTTAGATTAGCCTTTAGAATATTTTCATAGTTTTGTCGGAAGTACGATTGGTCGAGTTTGCCTACATCAATTTGGGGTTTATTCTTAATTATTTTCCCGGAAAATTTAAGAGCAAATCTACAACGTATAAGTGCATGGTCCGAGTCGACATAAGTGTTCCAAAAAGAGCGACAATACTGGATGCAACCACGCCATCTATAACTAATTGCTACATGATCGATTTGAGTCCACCGTTGTCCGGGTGCTGGAGGACGCCATGTAGCACAACGTCTAACACTACGTCTGAAATTTGTACTACTTAAATATAGTCTATGTTCAGCGCAGCTATCCAAAAGCCGTTCACCATTATCATTGCGAGTCGAGCTTAGACTTTATCTTCCACCTAAATGAAATTCTGTGTTGCTTAAGCGATCAACTTGAGCATTCATGTCACCCATAACCAGGACTATATCCAAACTTCGTGCTTTACTTAGTAAGGAGCTTAATTCAGAGTAAAAAGCGTCCTTGCTTTCTTCAGTGCTGCAATCGGTAGGAGCATATGCAGATACAGCGAAGGGGCAACGATGATAACAGTTTTTTGCTTTGATTTTAGTAGATAAATTTAAACGTGCCGCACACAATCGACTATTTAAAGGGATCCATTCAATTATGCAAGCTTCAGCTCGCGTGCTAAGGGCAATACCAACGCCCCATTTACCGGCTTCAGAGGACTCTGTGGAACCAGATGTTCGGAGCCAATAACGCGTAGATAGGGATGGTACAACTAGTTCTGTAATACACGTAGGATCCTGTATTGTGGTTTCAGATACGCAACATATGTCGATTTCTAATTTATCCAACGTACGGAGACAAATATCTTATTTTGAATATCGAATGAGATATATTTTCAGCTGGCCCAACCTTTAAATTGATATAGCTAAAAATAAATTCAATAAAGACACTATTTATCAACATACAAAAATTTAAGTACAGTGGTATATTCAGGTATTCCTACCTATTCTGGGCGTATAGTCTAATTTAAAACCACTAGCTTCCAATCCTCACATGGAATTTTCAATGCCCACAATAAAATTATGGGCTGCATCCTCAGAATTCAATTTTGTACCAAATTCCCAAGAAACTCCATGAAAATGGAGCCGGCTTATCCTCCAAAAGGAGTCAGCCGCAGTAAAGTAAGTAAAGTAAAGTAATTCAATTTTGAAGCTCATTGACTAAAATGCGCGTTTGCTTCCAGTCTCTTAGCATACTTTATTTCTTCAACAAACTAATAATTGTATTGGCGGAGAGTGATAACAGATTCAAATCAAGGTTTCAAACTTGAAATAAACACCATTTTCATTATATATTTTTTGTCAGAATAAACTTAGCACTGTATAAGGTAGCGAAGACAATTCATCCAGTATACCAGTATCGTCCTTATTGGGAACTCCTCAAGTAACGTCCTGTTGTTTCCCGCGGAAGGATCTAGAACCGTGGCAATTTGCTTTAGTCATTAATTATATCCGCAATGCCACCCTGCAGCACATAACTCAATTTTCAGTTATATACTAACTTACGTGATCGGTTAACCTTTCCTACAGATGGAACCAATGTGGAATTTTTTTAGATCAAAAGTTCTAAACATAATTCATTCAGTAGAAAGGTTTCGTCCTTACTAGGAACACTGCAAGTACTGTCCAGAATTCTTGCCACAGACGAGGTTCAAACCGGGACACATTTGCTCGGGCGTCTAACTATATATAGTGCGCTACTCTGATGCACATAACACACAATCGTCAGTTAGATATTACCCTTTAACTTTTTTAATCTTTTCTTCAGAAAGAGCCTGCGTGACATCTCTATAAGCCAAAAGTTACAACTATTCACCCACAAACTGACATTATAGAATAGACGAAACGCTACCTGATAATGCGGTATTGAATTACATACATACAATTAAACAAACATTGAATGCGCGGGTGATGATAACAATTATTTAAATTAGGTTGCGCGGTAGATATAAATATCAATCCAATTATATATACCTTTGTCAGTATAAAATGAGCACTGTATAGGGTAGCAAAGCAAATTCATCCAGTAGAGAGGTATCGTCCTTAATAGGAACGCTGCAAGTACTGTAGGGAATTCTTGCAACAGACGGGGTTCAAGATGAAGCACATTTGCTTCAGGGTTTGTGACTATTCACAGCGCCACCCTGTCGCATAGTGCACTCAATTTTAAGTTTTGTACTATATTATATATTTTCTTGTTGGCCGTTTCTGCAGGTGGAGCTTATGTGGCATCTCCTTAGACATTTTGTGTGAATTTGTGTTTATTTTATGAGGGAAAACTTGATTAAAACAACTGTTATCACCAACTGTACAATCAATGATCGTGTAATAGTACAATTACTGTAAATGTGGCGAAAGCTACAACAAATTCACGTTCGTGATTGCATAGAAATTGCGCAGCTGACATTTACAGTCAAGTTCAATGTTTCGTCATTTTGTTTTGGATTAGTGTCTACTTCAAGTTCGCACACTTGACATAAATAATTGTTACCATCACCCTCGCAATCATTGATTGTTTAATTTCATTATGTATATATATAAATATATATGTATATAGCGAAATCTCCAAAAAGTTCATGTTCGTGACTACAGCGAACTTGTCGGCCGTCATTTCCAGCGGAGTAAAATGTATGCGAGACTACTAGAAGTGAGAGCCACATATCTAATTTTGATTTACTTACTTACTTTACTTTACTGCGGCTGACTCCTTTTGGAGGATAAGCCGGCTCCACATTTCATGGAGTTTCTTGGGAATTTGATACAAGTGGTGTCCCCTCACCACTCGTAATTTTGATTTCCATATAGATAAATAGCTGTTTGATCCTCGCTAGTCAGTTTGCCGTTGTAATCTGATGATGATCATGGAAGGTCAAAACACGTCAGTACGTGTGACTGACATTAGCTTGCTGATTTTCTACGAGTGGTTAAATAAAAAGGAATAAGAGTTTACTTCAAGCTCGCAAATTTCTTTTAAAGAAGTGTTACCACCAGCCGCGCAATCATTGATTGTTCAAGTGAAATATATTACAGACTACTAGAGATGATAGCTGCATATCTAATGTTGCTTTCCATATGTATGTATTGGGGACTTATTCTTGGTATTCATTTTGCCATAGTGCTCCGATGATGATCATGGAAGGACGAAACGCATCATTACGTGTGACTGACGATAGTTTTACAATGTTATACAACTGGTTAGATACGATTGTTTTGATGTTCTCAAATTGATTTAAAGAATAATAATTATTATAACATTGATGGTATTGGGATCACTATCTTTATCAAGACTTTGTGTCAGTCGAGCTTCTTGTTGGATTGCGCTGAGTATAAAACGAATATTGCTTGTTGACATGAAGTTGTTGTAAATTATGAAAGTTTTAATTTGGTCTAACATTGTATTATGCTTTAAAGAACATTGGTTGCGCGGGCGGTGATAACAATTAGTTTAATCAAGATTGAGATTTTGATATAAAAACCCACTTCATGAAAATTTTAAAGAGTTTGTTTTTACATCGGATTCCTCCGCTTCACGACATTTCACTTTTTATGCTGACTTCTTCTCCATTTGTTATATTACAGTTATTAGCTGCAAGTTGCATAAGTTCTTGACGTTTTTCAATTGACTATTCTTCGGCCACAATCTGATAAACTGTGGAATGCACTGACATAGTGTTATACATTCCTTTGTGCTATTTACTTAAATAATGGCATTATTGTCAATAATTTGGTGGACTTGGAATGGTTCATTATAAAATAGAATCTAGCTTCTCTTTCAAGTTTTGTTTGTGATGCAAACATGTAAAATTCTAGACAGTAAGTGATGATTTCCAAATAATGACGAAAACGGTCTACTGGATGGATTGCCTTTTCAATGCTATAACATGTATAGTTTTTACCGACAAATGCATGTACATAAAATGTTCAGTTGTTTATATCAAGATCGAAACCTTGATTATAGAATTTGTTAACACTGCATGCGCAAACAATGCTCATTTAATTACATAAATGTTTGTTTCAATACCACTTCCCCATGTAAAGTGGTTTCTGTTCTATAATGACACATTGGAGATAATTAGTTTGAACTTCAGGTCAAAAGGGATTTCATATAAGCTTTAACTAAACGAAAGGCTAACCAAAAGCATTAGTTATTATAAAACTAAAAAACTTTTGTAGTGTGGCAAGGAGGCTCAGTGGTTAGAGCAACAGATTCCGAAGCAGACGTGCTCTGGTTCGAGCCCTGTCTGCGGCAAATTCTGGACGGTACGTGATGAGTTCCCAATAAGGAAGAAGCCGATCTACTGGATGAAACGCCTTTTCGACATCATACAATACTTAGTTTATAGTGAAAAATGTATGTATATAATGGGTCATGTTTTAATATTAATCATATTATTCTTATCGTTTTTTTCAAACTGTGAACACAAGAGAACGAAAGTATACTAGGTAAACGTTTCGCGATAAAGAAAGGTGAAGAACTGTTTGATAGGAGGGTTTTATAAGTACATAATAACAATTATTACATTTCAATTTCTATAAAAGATAAATTTTTTGTGATTTATTTCATGTACAAATATTTTACTACGTTCTTACTGTTTTTGAGGGATCACCTAACATTTTGCATCACCTTGTAAGGTAAATATTTTTTTACGTTATCATTTTGAATTTTATCTTGATCATTTCAGTTGGCGGTCCTTTGTTGGCAAATAAAAATTTATTATTATTATTAAAAAATTGAATAAATACTTTTGGTAATGATCTAAAAAAACTTCAGTACAGGGGGAATTACTACTTAGAAAATAAACTGTATTCAACAAATGCAACAGTACGATCAAATAAGCAAGCTTTAAAATACTAATTGCATAGCAAACAAATGGAGATTAGTTACAATTAGTAAGCGTAATATCAATAATTATGTTATTTTTAAGCATGGCAAACAATTTTACTTTAAACAAATAATATAAAAGGTCATATTCTATTCATCTATATATGTAGACTAAACAGAACAATAGCAAAAAAATCATCAATTAGATCAATGTCATCCTAATTGGGATCTTGTCAAGTAGTGACCACTATTGTCTCTACTGGCACTTGAACAAGGGTTCATTTGCGTCAGTCCAGCAGCTCATTAACTAGGCCCTAAAAGTCATGCGATGTATTTAGTTTGAATGTATATATCAACTAATGCTTTTGACTGGTCTTTCCTTCAGGCATCATTGTCGATCTAAATGTCCAGCTAGCTACACATGATCTGTCATTACAAGAGAGACACCACGTTACCTGTGAGAGTGATATTTTATTTAAATATAATGACAGGATTAAACTGTATATCCCATAGGTATCAAGTAAGAATATCATAAGATCGCAAATGACAATAATTAATTACACGGGTTTCTTCCTTATTCGGAATTCATCAAAAATATACTACAATTGCCAAGGCCCAGACTTGAATCAGCAGTCATAAAATTTTTGATGTCACTCGACTTTTACATCTTAGCTAAGTCGCAGAAAAACCTTTTAATTGGGCCCATCTAATCTGCTTTAAGACATAAAAAATTATCCTGAGGCTTAATCTTTGAAAAGCCGTTGTTCTACCCCAAAATATGTTGATTTATCACGTTGGGATCATTCCGTAACCTAAAATAAATTGTACCTCGATTTCTGAAGTATGTCTTCTCTAATGGCACAAATTCAGTCTCAGCATAAACTCTAGCCTTATGAAAACACATCTTACATATGCACGAAACCCTAGGTTTATCTGAGGCTTCTTCTGGGTAGCACAGGAACTTCATTGTAGTTATAGATAGTTTGCCTGTTCATAAAATAACTTTTTAAAAACGTTTTGCTTCCTTTTTGTGACACTCTGCAGTAATCTAGATATGTGTTACCAGAAAGACGATTTTCTCTTGCTATGCATTCTAAAGTTTGATTCACCGAACGATCGTAGAAATCCGGACAATTAATGTTCTACATTTTTTTACCTGAACGATTTTGCTTATGTGGTCGCCCACAATTACGTCACTGCAAATTCAATTTAGTCGTTTGTTGTTGTAAACCCCTTGAACTACTGAAAAGAGGCGAGTCATCACTTCGTACATTAGTTACTTTTCGTTTCGAATGCAGACATACGTCTGCCGATAGAATTAATTTCGTTTGATTTATTCCTACTTGTTTAGAAACAGTATGACTGGCTTTATCGCTATTAAACAATTGCTAGGCGCCATCACCCACATCCTTGCATAATCCAACTTGATATCTATATATTGCTTGTTGCGGAGACCTAATAAATATGATATTTTATATTATGTATCGTGTACCTAGTAATAAATTAATTTAAACAGAACCAGAAATATACACCAAAGCCAGGATGAAAATGTCTATTCGTATGTTTACATGTTTCGTGCTTATGGGAAACTCATGAGAGGGAGCCAGTACTATGCCTCATACGTAAAATATTTTTGTTGAAGGAATTCGGGACAGTCACATTCGAATGACAGAAGAATTGCCTTATCCCACAAGCTAATATCGAACAAATACATTATAGTGATAAAATCTATTCTGGTCTCGTGGAGACAAGCAGCCTTAAAAAAATTGCCAAAAACGAAAGGCAAGAGCCCTCACATTTGAAAAGCAATTAGCTAAATTATATTTGGGGCTGAGCGGAACACGAGGACCAGAAAAGGCTACTTGAAGTCCATCGTGTATTTTCTTAAGTGGTCTACTGTGGTACGAAAGAGGAAACATCGCCAATCTTCTTACTCCTACTTAGTTCTGGAGCTCATGGTTTTTACGACCTATACCGTCAAAGTGGAGTGGCCTATCAGGCATTAACTAGTATCCAATCGTAGATTTTAAGTAGGCACCATAATTATTTACTCTTCGGCGAGTACGTGAATTAAATTAATAAGTTGTCACCATTCATACAAGCGACAATTTTTTAATTGTATAACAAGTTCATCATATTATAATGATATTTATCGAGAATTATCTAGCAACAGATAACACGAACAAGATATACGCATCAAGTTCAAACACTATACAGGTTTATAATATTACAAAATTAATCCAGAAATGTTTTAACTACTACCTTTCAAATGTAGCCAGTTTATCTTCCTTTTATTTTACCGGAAATAATACACACCCGCGAACATTATTTTTACCTTTGGAAAAATAAAATAAAACTACCGTCCATTAGTTGAACTGATCTGCCTCTAACTACCTTTCTGTTATGAAAATCCGAAAGAATATTAGCCAAATTTTCTTATTCTTGATTTTGTCATAAAGGCACATATTTGAGTCTACTCCCGCTATGTAGCCTGGATTTTTAGTAAAGTACAGTGTATGCGAGACTACCATGGTTGAGATCCACATATTATAATTTCCTTATCCTATATATGCATTTCGGTTTACTTCGGTTTGTTAGTTCTATTTCATGCCATGATGATTATCTTGGGAGACCAATAAATTTCAGTACATGACAGGAGACTAGTTAGATATTATATGATTGGTTCTTATCTCAAGCTCAACGAGATTGATAAGATAACCTACTGAAATTAACTCGTAAGAGGGCATTATGAATAAAATAACAGTGGAAAAATCGTTAGTCTCCATTTGGAACAAGCACAAATTGATGCCAGTAAGCGACGATTTCATGAATCAGAATTAGAAACTGGCTTCAGCAAATGATAAAAAATTACGGATTTGAATAAACTTATGTGATTTTATAAATTACTGTTTGTTAATGAATATTAGGAAAATTCACAGTACCGTTCAGCAAATACAATCATTTATTTCTTGTTACCTTACTTTATCTATTACCTTGGAACCTCCATTGTGTGTAAATTTTATTAACAAAGTGTTGTCAATTATCAACTTTATTTTGAATATTTCTTTGATAGTACTTTGAATAGGTAATTTTGTCTGGTCTTCATCTATTTTACGTTTATATATTAAACAAACGTCAACAAGTATTGATTGCGCCGATGGTGATAATGATTCTTTAAATCAAGTTTGTGAGCATAAAGTAAACAGCAACCTCATTGTATTGGTATGTTAGGAGTTGCGTACTAAATAATAAAATAATACAAATAGAACCAGAAGGATAAACCAAAATCAGAATGAACGAAAGGTATAATCTCATGTACAAATTCGTTTCGTGCTTATAGGCGACTCATTAGGAGCCGGTAATACGCCCCATATCCTCTATTTAATATTTCACGGAATGCTATTAGGCGCGCAAAAACTAATACTCAATTATATATCGTGTATAGGGTGTAGTACCGGCTCCAAATGATGAGTAGACAGTAAGCATGAAACGCCTGTGTACATGAAATTATACTTTTCTTTCATGCTGCGTGGTTTATCCTTCAGGTCTTATATGAACTAATGTTTTACTAACTCCCGCTATTCAAGGTCTACGTTCTGCCCCTCATTTCATACGCTAGTGAATTCTACTGTCCTCTCACTCTCGTCTCCTCGTATCATCATCATCATCATTTCCAGCCACACAAAAGTGAAGTGACTAATGTTTCACTGCCATATAACCATAAGGAGTGAAAAAAAAATGAATTTAGATAAACTATTATTGAGATTTACGAGAGAGGGAGATGGGTAGAGAGAGAATGAAAACCTTGCTACTATGAGTAAATTTATCAGGATAACTCACAGAAATGATGCAAACTAAACCTCTTCACAACACCACTATGGCCAAGTTAGCATTCGGGCAGGGCGACATAAGCAATACAGCTTCCTTGCGGATTTCACTGTATCACGCCATAAAAAAACCTCGAACAGATATCCTCCAGATTTCTAAAGCGAGTCTTCCCCCAATGCCAAAATTATCGGGAACGCCTACTCCTGGCAAACCTTCCACTGCTTTGGTTTACCCGTCATCTTCGAGTCATTTCTTTTATCCATAAGATCACAACTTGCTTACCACTGTCCAACTTTGCTCACCCAAGTCACCACTACGCCACACGTTCTAGCTACTCTTCTATCCAATCTAGCCATATCCCCACCATATTTAAAAAAATCTATCTCTTCTCCAAAGTCACCAGTGTCTCCAACGCTCTCCCCACGGACATAAAGCTCCTACCCCAGCACGAATTTAAAAAGGCGGCCCATAACAAACTTCTTTGCGATACGACCGATTGGAAACGGAACTGGTTCCTTCTCAATCTATAACATTTCCTTCACTCCAGGCTATTCTCTTTACTGATTTCGGAGAGCGAAATCCCTCAAACAGTCATCTAATTTTCCATTTTACCCCTCTGGTTTTAAATCTTTCATTCTCGACTCACTGATACCACTTTTCATCTCAATTTTCACCCCATCATATCCATATAGTGGACACTTTACTACGTTTTTCTCATCTAATTCTTTTCTTTCTTGTTTCAGTGGAAGACCGGAAACTCAACAGCCCTACCGATCCACCAACGGTTTGCTTCAGACATCGACTTCCCTCGTCTTCCTTCAATCATAACCTCGTTCAACGGACGCCAGCGACCCCTGCAAGACTCACCTGCTTCAATCTAGTACACTACATCCAGGTCTATACTACGCTCCATCAATTCAATCTCCACGACAAAGGACTCCATCGGTCAACGTCTGCTTCCGGTCCGCCATCATTTTCGATCTCACACTTGAAATCATCTGTCCCAACCCAACCTACCCCGCTTTGATGCTCGGACACTTCATGGACTGAGCTCCAATTGATCTTGTCTAGGCAAATGGAATTTCGTTTTTATTTTTTTCACCAGATTGAACTATCTTGATGTTGATAAATTTTTTTCTTCATCAACTCCTCTCCCTGCTATTAAATACTTTTCTAGTCACAATTCCATTCACCTCCACATATCCTACCCTTGATTTGTTATTTCAATGGTCGGGCCAGTTGGCCTTTGATGCCAAATAAATGTATTATTATTAGTATTACACACAATTGCAAAATATTAGTTTCATACAATAAGCAATGTGACTAATATAATTAACCCATTGTATCTAACCGGTTGCACGACAGTAAAACCATTGCCAGTCTGGCGAACTGATGTGTTTCGACCACGATATTGACATTTTGTACTAAAGTTTAATACAAATCTTCGCAAAGCAAAGAATTATCAATAACTATATTCAAGGCTTCTAATAATAAAAAAACAAAATATCAAAAAGAGCAATAGCATAATTTTCAATTACCATTGCCACAGCTTGCATAATAGCTTGTTGTGTAAAATGTGGATAGAGCACAGACATTTCAAAAACTAAATTTTCACGAGTTAGGCTCATTTCTAAAGCGAAAAAATGAGCCAAATTATATTAGCACTTTTGAACAAGAACACAAAAATACGGTTTTGAGTTTGAAATATTATGATAGCGAAAAAAATTTATTCGTAAAATGAAGATTGTATAGCGGTCACTTGTAATAAATTATTCTCTTGTATAAATTAAGAAGAAATTTTTACATAACATCGATAATCCATAAATCATAAAATAAGATGAAAAGTAATCATTATTTTCAATAACAAGGATAATATTTTGCTCAGGAAAAAAAATTGAGCAAGGGTATTCTCTTGAAAATAGTACCAATGTTAAAATTATGCTAGATTCTGTAAACGCCCCGGCTTCAAGTAAATGCCGTACGACGTTACAAACTCGGTTAAGGTGCTCTGAATAGAGATTAGTTGCTGATATGGGGGCCCTTAAGAGGGCCAGGTAATACGTTCACTTGAAGTCTTCCGAAGTGAAGATGTCCTAGAGCCTTGGGTGGACTCTGGTTGAGCTGTGGCTCCCGTGGTTGAGCTGTGATCGCGTTGTGTATGGTGTCATGCAGGTCCTGCACTCAATTGGCTCGTCTCTCTGGTATCTCGCATCAAGACGAGTAGGGATTGACAACCGGTAAAGTGCAATATGCGCTGACAGCCGATCAAGCAAATACGCGAAGCAGGTAGAATGCAAATGTCACAACTGACTTGCATGGTAAATTACCGTGCTTAAATAGCATGCAATGTGTGCTTGCATACTATTGGTTAAACGTCGTTTAACGTGGTTAAACGGCAATTTGCTTTTTTCTCATTGGTGCAACGTAAATAGATTTGAATTTATTTACGCAATATGTCACCGATTGATTTGTGTCGTTACAACACTTTCCTCTCTGAAAAAAAAAGAAAAAAATATTCCTCTCTGCGAGGCTAGATAAGAAATGCATGACAGAGTTCGAACCAAGTTAAGCAAAAATATGATGAACCATAAGTGCTGGGCTTAAATATGCTTGTTGGTTGCTTCAACAATGATATGATGCCAGGTAACCACTAGGAATTGCTACACAAATTGTTAGCTCTAGTGGACGGTCATAGCACGTGAGGCAAAATAGAGCAGTGTAAGTTTTTGGAGCCGCAGCGTGAAGATTTCGAGGTAAATCGCCTCTGAATTTGCCAGGTTTAAGATAAAAAACCTAAGCAGGTTGGATCGTTGTCAGTGTTTGTATACGACCAAAGGAGCTAAAGTGCTCGACGTTGTGGTCATGGCATTTGTAGTGGTCTTTGTGAAATGGATAAAGTTGAAATATGCATTGAAAGTGGCCTGTACCATGATATGAAGCTGATCACTACTTAGTGTTGCTACACGAAAACGTTAGCAACTAAGTAGCTGGTCATACCAAAATGGGCAGTGTAATGTCATGTGTGAGAAGTACATTATAATGTGAAATATATATACATTAAAATCAAAGGTAATTGCATAAAAAAAATGTATACGAACATTGCCTCAGAGGTGGCATAATACCAAAGAACTGTTCAAAATTGCTACACAATTGTTAGCTAAGAACAGGTGGTTATGCCACGTGAGACAAATACTAAAAATTAACGTAAAGTTTAAAAAAAAATTTATAGTTAAATGTTAATGTTTAAAAAAAAATTAATTACGCGTTATACAAAGCAGGTTGAGATTGTGGGCAGACGGAGCCTGAGACGTGTGTAGAAGGTTGAACGCTCTCAGGATCGGGTGGTTCGATAAACGGTTTTAACCTGTCTATGCTTACTGATGTCGGTGTAGCGCCTTGCATAATGATGAAGTATTTTGGCTGTTTTAGAAAAATCGGGTAAGGACCGCGATACTTGGGTTGTAGTGGTGCAACAGCAGTATTGTTGCGAACGAGTACTCTCCTGCAGCTGTGGAGCTGTGGGTGAACGAAGACTGGACGAGGCGTGTGTCTCGGCTGCTGTTCGGACATGTTACCGGAATGAAGTCGAAGGCGGGTAGCTTCGTTTTGTGGGTCATCTTGTGCCGGTAGTAGACGTGGGAGCTGACTCGGCAGGCGTAGATCCATGCCATACAAGAGTTGTGACGCAGACGTTTTAATGGATTCTCGAGTACGAGAACGCATGGCCAGCAGAACTAAAGGCAGTGCATCGACCCAGTTGCCATTAATGGACGAGGATGCTAAAGCTGCTTTGAGTTCCCTATGCATTCTCTACCATGCCATTAGCTTGGGGATGGTAGGCAGTCGTATGGCGTAAGATGCAGTCCCATGTACCGCAAGGTGGTTTTGAAACGATCAGATGAGAAGCAAGTGCCTCTGTCCGTGATGACCTCATTGGGAACACCGTAATTGGATATTCATGCAGAGATAAAACCGTTAGTTACTTCGTCTGCAGAAATGGTGCCAAGAGGTAATGCCACAGGCCACTGTGTAAATCTATCGATCATAGTTAGAAGGTAGCTGAAACCTTGAACCTTTGTCAGATGAACTATGTCGATGTGGACGATGGCTAGGCGAGAAGTAGACCGAAAATGTTGCAACTTAGAACGAGGTGTCGTGTGATCTTGTTTTTCTGACAAATTGCACACTCTGAGACCCATCGTTTAACATTCTGCCTAAGTCTGTGACCCCAGAAACGATCTGTAAGAAGTCGGACAGTCGCTTGGCTTCCTGGGTGAGAAATTGAGTGAATTGAATCGAAAAACCTTCCTCTGAAGGCTGGTCGGCAGAACTGGCTTGTTGGGCTGCGTACCCGTGAAGTAAACAATTGGAAAGCCTTCCCACAGACGGCATATAAACTTGGTTGGGTGACGGGCTATTGATCTTTGAATGTGAATGTCACCGCGTTGTTCAGTTCGCAGGAGAGTTGGCGTTAGTGCAGGTTCACTGAGTGCCACGGAGTTGACAGTGAATGGTGACGGTGAAGGTGGTTGTAGAGAGACGTCTGGCCTAGACAGGGCATCTGCAATGAAGTTCTGTTTGCCCTTGACGTAAAAGACGTCAAATTGCCATTCGCTTAGACGAGAAAGCTGTCTTTCCACTCTGGCAGGGTACTTGGCGATAGATGAAGTTGCGTTTCGAAGTGCGCTAACTAGTGGTGCATGATCTGTGAAAACAACAAATCTGCTACTGCCAATGATGCTGATAAAATGGCGCACTGCGTCGTGGATGGCGAGAAGTTCTCGGCCGAAAGTGTCATACCTCGTTTCTACTGGTTGGAGAGTACGCGAGTAGAAACTGATAGGCTTTCGAACTCCGTCGATCTCTTGTTCCAAAGTGGCTCCAATAGCGAATTCAGAAGCATCTGTCGTGAGTAGAAATGGCTTTTCGGAATCTGGATGCGTTAGCATTGTGGCATTTGCTAACGAGTTGATGGCAAGTCGAAGTAATTCCTCGTCTTCGGATGACCAAGCAATGATGGAATTCTTGCTAAGTCCTTTTCGGTTCCGCAGGTGCCTGCACAAAGGATAAAGTTGTTTTGAAAGGCCTGGAAGGAACTTGCGATAATAGTTTAGTACTCCCAGGATTTTCTGCAAATCGCTCAAAGTCTTTGGTGACTTGATATTCTTGATTGAATTCGTCTTTGACGGCAACGGTTGAATACCTTGGGCCGTGATACGATGCCCTAAGAAGTCGACGGATGAAGTTGCAATCTGCGTCTTGTCACAGTTGATCTTGAGTCCGTGGTTGGATAAGCGTGAGAGGACATTTCGTAGATGTTTCGCATGAGATTCTAGATCTGGACTGAATACTATAATGTCATCTAGATATGACATACAATAAGCAGAGTCGTCGCGAAGTATGTTGTCTATGAATCTTTGAAAT
>JAQBSW010002294.1:0-106298 GCA_029291075.1 Eudiplozoon nipponicum
TTCGTTGCGTACTCCTCGAAGAGTAAATGAAGGTAGCACAAATTTAATATCTCGAATATTAGGTCAGTTTGCACCTTAAGAGCGACTCGGTTCCGACAGTGTAACTCGTAAAAAGCCGTGCTCACATGCACGAGTTCCTTTACTAGAACAAACCAAACGCCAAAAAAACGCACGATGAGCCACCAAGCGTCTTTGCTGTTCCTCGCCTCACGAGCTAGTCAGTTTTTTTAACCTGATGAACGGCATAAGCTCAATACCACCATTGCTAGACTCCAGGAGACTATAATTGCATTCAGAAATTCACAATTTATTTAAAAAATCATTGATTGCGCGGGTGGTGGTAACAATTTATTAAACCAAGTTTTCGAGCTTGAAGTAGACTCAAATCCCAGCGTATTTAGCCAGTCGTCAGAAAAAATAGCAAAACTACCGCCAGTCGCAACGTACTGACGCGTTTCGACCTTCCATGATCGTCATCAGCGTAAGACAGCCTAATTTATAGAAGAATACCATTATTGCGCCATCCCAATGTGAGTAATTTAGTCAGGTATGCTGTTGCCTCTCTGCAATCCGGTGTTGCAGCGGAAGTCCTTCTAGATTAAAGAGCTATAAATTCACGTTTGGCTTACGTTTGGGTCCACAAAGGTAAAATGAATCATGGAGTCATGAATTTGTGTGTGCCAAAACTCAGCCACTCAGCCAATTTCAATGTTAAACTAGGTCAAATTTGTACGAAGACTGTAACTGTAGGACGATGGGCGTTTACTGAAAATGGTGTAATGACGGCGTAAAGCTCTTTAGTCTTAGCCTGAGGCTGGTTGTGATGAAGTTAATTTTCCAGCACCACTAGCGCTACCTTCTTACAAGGCGCAATAATGTGACTCAAGCAGATGGGACGGTTAAATGTTATTAAACCCAGATCGATCACATTCTTGTAAGCAGACGACAGTTCTCCTCTGTCAGGGATACAAGAGCGTAGCACGGGCAGCGATCCGCCTTCTGAACGCCTGTATTCCGGTCGAATATACGCGCACTAAAATTGTGCACGATTGTGCAGAACGAATTCAAGGACGTGCATGTTTCTTTTAAGCCTCCTGTAGCTATAGCTGATAGTGTAAGAAGTAGCGTCGGAGGCGCTTTGAACGATAAGCGAGTCTAGACTCGTCTTCCAATGATAAAATCGGAGAACTCTTTTGATATCACAAATAACACCAAATCTCTTTAAAACGCAGTACCTTCTACGAAACTAAGAGGAAGAGGATGTTATGCTGATGGCAAAAAAATAAAATGGCTTTCAGTAAGTCACTAAATGTGTTGCAGAAGTGTCCACACGTTTTCGATCTAATGATAAACGTAAAGAAAACGGCGGTGCTGACCAATTTTGATCTCAAGTCTAAGACGGAGCCCAATGGCACCGAACTACCATCAGGCAGAGCCATACAAAAGCCAAAATTTAATAGTTTTTCACTCTTATATAAACAAACGTCTTTCATGGGTATGTGTGAACTGTAAAAGAACACTAGGTCGCACATTCCTCGTAATCGTAGTTTACCTTCTCTTAGATAGTCTATCAACCAAAGCTGATGAGCAGTATCTGCCCAGATGCCAGTGCCCAATGCTTCCTTCAGCAGCATCACAAGAAGCAGTATGATGGATCTGTCACTTTAGACCCGGCAAGTTTCATGCTACCATTCCCGGACTGACTAGCTTCTGCCGAACTTCCAATCATTAAGAATTTCGTTTAGTTAGGATTTCTAGCGATACAAGACGAATCGGGATCTTCCGAGATTTCTAGATATATAAACTTTACAGCTGCTGCTTTTGGAAACATGTGCAAACCACTTTGTAATTTAACCAATAAGCACAAAATCTATGATGTTCAAATAATGCCTACCGTTAGTTCAGCTGTATGCCCCGAGATTTTGGAGATAACACACTATATATCAGACAGCGCACGGAGAGCTTTGTAGATCTATTTAACCAGTTTTATTTAAGTAGCTGCCAGCTGAACACCATAAGACATTAATCGAGAGCGAAATTTATGAGCTGGCCGGTTCTTTACGGCAGCTTATTGACGTTCCATTTCAATCTACCTTTGCTATTAAAAATCGATTGTGCTTGTTGAGGCCAGCAAATCAGCTACGATGGATATCTGGAACCGCGGGACGGAACATCAGCCATCTTTTGTTCGAATAATGTTATGCACAATAGCCGTAATTTGATAACAGGACACTATGCGTTCATTAATCACGAGACAATTGAATGAGCAACAATCTGTTGGAATGTAGAGGCAAACAGGATTCAGTGGAGGCCTGACTGATTCTGTCTTATTGACATAGGCTCCTCGTGAACACATAGTGCGAGAGATCTGGGTCTCCGTTTATATTATATTGTTTTATCACTCAAGGTTACAAGCTTGATATAAATACCAGTATAAACTCAGTATTGTCCAGGTTAGCAAAGGTAATTCATTCAGTAGACCGGTTTCGTCCTTATTAGGAGATCTTTAGTACTTGAAATTTTCCTAATAAGGACAAAACCGGTCTATTGGATTAATTACCTTTGTTACATCATACGATGCGAACGTACCCAAGTTCGAGCTCTGTCCTCGACAAATTATGAACAGTACTTGAAGAATTCGCAATAACGTGGAACCGACACATTGAATTATTTTTTTCTATCATATAGAATGCTGAGTTTATGCTGATAGGTTTATATATTTGGATTGATGTTTATTTAAAACTCGCAGCTTTTAATTAAATAACTGCTGTCATCACTCGCGCAATCCATGATTGTATAATTGTATTACATTCTTTGATTTCTCTAATAAATAATTTGGTAAGGTGGAGCAAAAACATTTTTGTACAATAGGTAACGTATTTAAATTTCTCACAGCGTCTTCATCGCATACATTAATGAGTAGTAAACCTGCATTAATGGCATTCCAATTGTCTTCAGATAAAATACTTACACTTGCCAGACACAACAACATATATACAAGGAAAAAAACAATTGGAACTTCGTTGGTATTAGTTTTGTTATTTTGATCGACGACTGGTTAAATACAACGGGATTGGTGTTTACTTCAAGCCCGCAAACTTGATTTAAAGAATTTTTACCACCATCCGCGCAATCAATTATTGTTAAATTCGCCGGTATTAGTCATAATACAGATTAGGTAATTTTGAAATATCCAGGTTCGCAAATTTTCATTCTTTGAAACAAACCAGACTTCGTATTTATCACTCAAACAAAGCTCTCAATAAAAATCAGAATTACTCTTTCGTTAAAACAGGCCAGTATTAATGGATATTCTAATCTAGTTCATCTTAAAACACCAGTTATTATGAATGAAAATTAACATTTGCCATTTATTCGTTTTAAACTTTGATATATTTACTCTGATAAATACAAAAATAAAACATTAGAACACATTGATAAATGATAAAATCTTCAAAGCATATATTCTAGAATACAATTTCAGCATAATTTTACCGTGATCACGTATTTTAACGCACAAACACACACACAAGCATATATATATATATATATATATATATATATATATATATATATATATATATATGGGTTGATAGGTAGATATTATAAAAGATTAATATTTTATAATTAGTCGCAACTTTTACAAAAATGAAAGCCCACCTGCAAAAAAATTGTGAGGAGCCATTAGATCATGCCACTTATTTCTCTTAAAATGACGAGCATAATTACATAAACGCGTTACGAATGACAGTTCACAAAACAATAAAAAAACTTGAAATTCTTTTAAACGTCAATGTCAGTATTCCTTGAGATTTAATGCTATTTAAAATAAAATATTTTGCCAGCATATACGGAATATGTGTTGACCAACTTATGCATGTTGCAGAATGGAAAGTAACGGAAAATCTACGATAGGCGATGACAGCCAATTGATCACAGATGTTAGGAAATTTGGCCAACAATATTAGAAATTGATAGAAATAAGCTATATCCTTCATAATTAAGAAAAATTTTTAAATATAGTTTGTGTTACTAGTAAAATAACCAATGGAGAAGTATATAATATTTTAGATGCTAGTTAATATTATAAGGCACTTATTATGTTTAATGGCTAGTTATAGAATGATAAATGTTTCTTTTTAATTTTAAATATATATGATTCGTAAATAAAATAATAGAGATGATAGTAGAACTGTTTAAACGCATTCAAAAGCGTTATTGGCGTTATCAATAAAAATAAACCACTTTACGGATTGTACTAAAAGGAAGTTAGCTTGTCAACCAATAAGAATTATGTTGGTGAAGATTTTGATAAGACTTAAAACGGAAAATTATATTGTTTTATTTGTTTTGTAACTTCTGAAATCCTAACTGAAGGGAGCGTATTGGCAAACCTACAGAAACTGGCATTACTGAGTGAAGAGACAGTAGAAATCGCAACGAAAAAGCGTTGGCCTAGCAATGATGATATTCTTGTAAGTAATAACGGAGCCGGAATTTCCCCAATGAAAAATGGGACTAAAAATGTACACTAGCATGAAAAAAACAATAAAGTACAAAATTTTGGAAATAATATTTAACCAGCATTAAGATTAGCCAATTTAGCGAATAAATGGTTTAAGGCTATCTAGGTTTCACACGATAGTACCTGAAAAAAATACGGTGACAAGGAAGTTTGCGTATCATATCTTAACCGATTTTTTCTCAACGTCGTTATGTCGATATGTGAAATTTTTGTTAAGTGTCATGGTAACGTAGACAACTTTAAAACGTGAGTTGAAATCTTCCATTAGCCAAAGGTCAATGTCTGTCTTAATGAAAATCAATCAGCAACACTAAAATATAAATGTTATGAAAAGTAAACAGGCAAAACCCAGACAACCCACAAGTAATACTACTACAAACCAAGAAGAATAGTCAGTTAAAATAATGTCAGAAGGCTAAAAAGAAAATGATGAAGTTCAAGATAGCACACAGTTTGTGAGTATATGACGCAATACTCCTGATCGTACGCATGCTGTCGTCGTACAAGTAAGGTGAAAATGTTCCGCACGAGTGGATTGTCATCTCGAAAATTCACAAGGCATCCTTCTTGGATTTCACCCTAAAGATAATAAAATAATAATAATTATTATTATTATTATAAATGGTAGTATACAAACCGTTTACCAGATTTTCTCACGAGTGGAACTTCTAAGAGGCAACCAAAATTTAGCCTGGTAAGTAATGCTAACAAAAATAAAATGATAATAGTATTTTACACCTATTAAAACTACCAATTTGTCACGCTTGAATTTAAAGATCATGCTGATATGTCAGACCAATTACGGTAACGCAATCTGACCTGACAATAAAACAAGCCACGTGCTTCGTATCGCCTATATAAAATTCCACACAGACACACACACACACTAGCTACTCTGATGTCGCGCTATTTGCCGTCACCTGAAAACGAAGGCAAATTCATCACAATTCGCAGATACATGCAGATTTTCGGCAGTCATGATCGATTAACTTATTATGTGAATCTTTCAGCTCGTTAGATTTCGCGTTTCTTTGTATCGCCATTATTTTTAACTACAAGTATCATTAGGATTGGCAACGAACCAATGGTCACATCCTACACTTCTCTTGCTAGTCTACAAATTGTCGTCAATCTGCACAACAAAGATCACATGAAAAAGCTTCCACCGACCGACTCAGCCCAGAGAATAGAGCAGAACACACAGAAAGGCAGCCAGAAATTCACAAAAAACGCTTATACTCTCGAGTTTGCTTGATTCACGGGTTTTTGTCACTGAATGTTCAGACGGCTCATTTTAGGCCAAAAAGATTTTATTCATCCTTGACTTCTCGTAGTGTAAGTTCTCAAAGTTCCGCGCGTGTGCGTAACACACCATTAGATTAAACGAACGTTATTAGATTGACAGAATTCCAGAAAATTCATGCAATTTAACAATTAATGTAAAATCTAATTATTTTTAATATTATCAAGTAAACCAGCATTATTTAACTTCTCGATCATAGGCAAGAGACGAACACACAATTCTAGTTCTTCCAAAACATTTGTGCAAAGACAAGCTTTTTCAATATCATAACTTTCGGTCTTCTGTCTACAACCACGCTTTGCATATGTTCACTGCGAAAGATAAATAATTTGCACACGTCGCCTCATTAGATATAATTCTATTTCAATGATGGCTATATTTGCCTTTGGTGCCCGCACAAATCCGTCTATAGTGCACGCCGTAAATACATGCAGATCTAAATACAAAAAAACATACATCAATAAATGCATGTCCGTATAAAAACAGGCAAACACACATAGAGATACAAAAGCACACATACATATATAAATAAGTACAATGCACACAGAAAATACGTACATGCATACGTACATCCATACATACAGACATGCATACATAAATAAATATATACACACATACATACATACATGCATGCATACATACATACACCATACATACATACACCATACATGCATACAACATACATAAATACATACATACACACATACATACATATATACATACATACATACATACATACATGCATACATGCATACATACATACATACATACATACATACATACATACATACATACATACATACATACATACATACATACATACATACATACATACATACATACATACATACATACATACATACATACATACATGCATACATACATACATACATACATACATACATACATACATACATATTTACATACATACACATAAATAACGTTTTCCACTAAAATGTAAGATGAATTCTTTTGATCACACACAAAATAAAGTTTTAAAAAACTAGTTAAAAATAAGTATAAAAAAATTAACAATAATTAGCTAAACGGAAATTCTGAAACAAAATTTGATAAGTCGCAAAGAGCCAACGCACCCGGTAATCAAAAAGATTGGTATTGTAAAACGCAAAATAAAATATATTGCTTGTCTCGAGGTTTAAGACAGAAAAAAGGTATAAAATAATCATTGTGAGTCTGACAAAATACGCTAAAGCTTAATCCTTCCACCTGCAATTTAAAGTTGTGATCTAAGGTGACGTTGACGCTTCAATCGACAATTGTAAAAATGAATGGGTTTTATTGATGATGGTGACAACTATCATTTTTAGTGTGTTACTATGGATAATAATAGCAGTTGTATTGGTGGTTAGAATGATGCGGATGATGTCGTTGATATATTATCCTGATGTAGTTAATGAGTATAATGATGATGACGAAGTGGATGATACTGACGGAAACAACGAGGCTGGTGATCATAATGAAAACCGTTGATGGTGGTTGATTGTTGGTCATGGAAACTCTTGGCGTGCAATCGATGGGCACTAGTTGGCCCGTTATTATTGCATGGACATACCGAGTCAATTTGGATACAATCATCATTCCGTTTCATGTAAGAACTCGAGCACCAACGTAAGCGCCGTCTGCAACTAGATTTGCAATCCTTTTGAACGAGAAAAAATTTTAATGATGGAAGTAACGTTCACATCATTTAAAGGTAAAGTTTGTTCAAATTTATTTGCACAACAAGTCCGAACGTGACAATCGCAATTGGCTAGAGTAGCCTTCTTCGAGCGCCGCCATTTATAGAGAAACGCAAGCATATCAAACTCTCTTAAAGGTTTTACATGTAGTGCAATTTTTTTTACACACTATGGAAACTTGATCCTTTAGATTTCAAAATTCTGGACGCTTAAATTTTGTTCGACCACCGTTGTTTGAGAAGCATAGTCTATACCGATAATCAACAACAAATAAGCAACGCTGACATCCCCAGAAGTATGTTTCATTTCACCGACAAGTGCTCCGCGTTAGACGAACACATAAGGCTTTACGTATGTCTTCAAATCAATTTCCAAATAGAACACTAAGAATCAAAGTGGTACGACGGTGTCAACCATGTCTCGATGGCCGATCGTACATGGGTTAACGGGGCTATGGCGGTGGTGTCACCAGGGCGTGGTGGATTTCCGACTGGCAATCGGATCTCCTATAAAATACCACATGAGCCCGACGACGGCACCATGACTCGGCGTGTGTTCCCCGCCACAAAAGGGTTCAACAGCCACAGGATTACATGGACTCCTGGACAGTACCCCGTACTTCCGAATGGCGAATGAGCTCTCAACAGCCAACGGCAACCATGCAACTTACTGCTGCCTTGCAGACTGCGCTTGGATGTGCAAAGGCTAGAGGTGCGTCCTCGATCAAAAAGCCGAGTGGTGAGGGGACACCACTTGTACCAAATTCCCAAGAAACTCCATGAAATCAATGGAGCCGGCTTATCCTCCAAAAGGAGTCAGCCGCAGTAAAGTAAAGTAAAAGATTTTGACAAGGCAGAAACAGCTAAAGTTAACTCTATTTACATTGGGCAGTATAGAACCCATTCACATACTACAATGGAGTTCATTTGCGCGATTAGAATTTACTCGAGATCTGTTGAGATCTTGTTAGAGATTTCTAGTAGAAACATGTGCTTAACTCTTTTTTTTATTGTAAAGAGTTAACTGCGCAGTTTCATTTTGTCTATGACACGACACAGTGAAAACCGCGATGAAGTTCTGATGCCGATGTTGTCTTGCCTTAAAGTTGACTTGGCTTACATTGTATTGTGTAGAGAGCAAGGTTTCCTCCTTTCTGTGTGTAATCTAGGTAAGCAGCTCCGTTTGAACCATAGCTCTCCCCTCATAAATCACTCTTTAGCATATTTTTTTGCTTTAAATCAATATGCTTGACATTATTTCTATTTTTATTACGGTTTATTTTACTTTAATCATGATTTTGTGGCAGTGCGGTCTGTTATAAGGATGATAGATGTGATGGAGCATGAGATAATAATAATAATGATGATGATGATAACAACGATAAATAAGAGGAAGATATCGAAAATGATTACGAGAATGATTATAATAATGGTGGTGATTACATGTTTTATGTTGTCAATGCCAATAACGATGGTAATGCCGTTTGTGATTATGAAAAAGATGATGATGGCGACTCCTTTCATGATGATAATGATGATAGTAGTGGTGCTAGTGATGTTGATGACTAATGTAATAATAGTGTTAATATTGCTAATAATCATGATGATTTCCTTGATGATAACTTTGATTACACTAACAAAGATAGTGAATGCAATTATGATGTCAATAGATTATGTAAAATGGGCTCTAGTATACTTCAGTAGACTTTTAAAACTGCTTTAACTTCTTTTACTCAACGATTTCTCGCAATATTATGTACAGTCACGTTCCGCCTTATTGACGAAACTGATGCTGCAATTTGATGCGGTAAAAATGTGCAAGAACGCATAAAAATAACTATTATGTAATGAGCAAGCAATTAATCAAATTACATCTCGTAGTTAAGGAAAAATGAGCTAACTTTAACATTTATGTGGAAATCAACGTATTTAATAAGTGCTTTATATGCCAATGCATATTTGCTATTGCACATCTAGTAAAAAATTAGTTCAAATAGCTCCAGTAGGATAAGACAAAGTTAGTATGAACACATTCTTTTCGCGCTTACTGGCGAATCATCATTAGGAGCCGGAATTACGCCCTTTACCCACTATATTTCTGGGTGAGGAAAGTGAGAAATAGGAAGGTACGAAAATATATAATGAGTGAAGGAATTAATACTAGCTTCTTCTGATGGGTCGCCAGTCACGAATGAGCATAAGATTATAGTTCTCATTTATGCTGTCTTTGATTTTTCCTTTAGGTTGAATTTGAACTACAGTTATAGAAGTTTGAATAATTGACTGTTATTGTTATAGCTTGTTCTATCGAAAATTTGGTGAGTACAAACATAAGATCTCTCAGTTATGTTGCACGCACACAGAGGCAAAATTTTCATAAATTGAGCTCGAACGTAAAACTACTATCAGCATCACGAAGAGTCAATGTTGCCAAAATTTCTGGGTCGTCTAATAAAATACCTTATGCACGAAAAAAGAACGAAGATATCGTCCCGTGAGGAAATGGCATGTCAGATTGGCTTCCAACACGTTTCAACAAAAAGGCCGAACTGTCAAAACTCACGAACACGTGAATACGATACACGTTTTGCGATATCGTTTACCTGATAAAATAAAATGAGTTACGTTTAGTTCAACTTCGCGAGCATGAGTAAGAAGAGAACAGAACAGCATTAAATGTTCTAGAAACTCATTATGACTAATTACTTTTCTGTCCACAACCGCATGCATTCTCGAATTAAAAGTTTTAAAAAACAATCGCAGAACTACTATAATCTAAATTAACAACGCAATCGATAAAAGTGAATAAAATTTCTTCACACTAAAAAATAAAAATAAAGAAAATGACAAAGAATATGCTACTTTAGTGATCAATTAGTTGCAAACTGTCATTGCGTCAGACTAATTCGCTGAAAATTTACTGATTATCGACAATTGATACTTAAAATTTGAATTAATAAAATTGTAAATAAACGCTTGCCAAAGCAATTGTGTATTATGTGTTGCACACCTAGTACCAAATTAGTTCAAATATGACCAGAAGGATAAATCAATGACAGCGTAGACGGAAAGTACAATCTAATGCACAGTCGTTTCGTGCTTAATGGCAACTCATCAGAAGAAGCAGGTGTTACACCCTTTACCCAATTTATATTTGGGTGAGGAATGTGGAGAAAATAGGACGGTACAATCTCCTAGACGAATGCGTAGACCCACAGTAGTGAAGCTATCTCCTTATAAAGTCTTCGACAATACGAATTCAAAGCTAACTCACTATATCTAATATATACATTGAGCCTGTAAAAAGTTAGCAACACTATGGCTATTGTGTTAGTAAATAATAATATCAATACTATGGTTTCCAAAAGGGAAAATGGTACAAACACTATGGTTGCCGAGTCGAAACATGGTATGAACACGAGGGATTTCACCAAAATATTGAGATTTGTAACTATTTCTGAACACTCGTTACGCCAACAAATCCATACACTCTGGCCTTGATCGATATCAGTTATCACTTTTCGCGGTAAGCATGACATCATTGAAATAAATATATACTACCGATTTTTCCCATTTCCAAGTACGCATCGAATTCGCCTTCCTCGTGGCTGCGTGCTGATTCGTCCCTTTCCTCCGAAAGCTTCAACATTGTTCCTACTAATCAGAAGAAATGAGGTAGGATCTAACCTTTGTTGACTTGCGACGTTTCGGAATGATATCCCCCCCATTATCAGGCCTCTACTCTCACACACAGTCAAAATCATCACAATAACAGATTTAAGTAAATGTGGTAACCTCGTTCCCTTACTATCTCTTCCTTTCTCTCTCTGGTTGGTCTTAACCTCAGAGTTTCGCTCCGGCTTTCACATATTTTCTATCGAGGTAAATTACATTGCAGTTTGTGCACATCCTTTTTGTGTTGTATTTTTTCAGGTTTTAATTTTAAATTTAATTACCGCGATATAGCAACAGCATAAGTGTACCACACGAATGTTTATATCAGCAATAAAGGACCTAACGTCGAATAGTCTTCAACATTGCGACTACAAAGCCAACTCACTATATATAATATATAACGAGCCTATACAAGGTACCAACACTATGGTTGCCGAGACGGTACCGGATACCAAAATTTTGATTGCCGAATAGGTGCATGATCCAAACACTATGGTTGCCGAATCGGTACACAGTACCAAAAAAATGGATTTAAAGGTATGCTAAATTTCATCAAAATTGAGCATCACAGCTGCATCCAACCAGCTGTTGCTCAAACAAATCTACACACTCCGGCATTAACTCTTTTCACTAGCATAAGCATGCCACACATATGCCTCCACCAGTCTTTTGGACTAAATAGCCTAAACACCAACACCTCTCGACTAAACACCACGTCTAACATCGGAAATAGATACCCATAGAATGAGAATGCCAAGGACAAGTACGCCCATCATTCGTGTATTCGTGGCGGTCGTAATCGAACGGAGCGTTCTCATATTTTGCCGAGTGAGAAAGATGTTGTGTTTATGTAGATCAAGTTTGCGGACATGCTACAAGCACCAATCCTAGTTCGCTTAGCCAGTTGCTCAAAATAATGTGACAGCAGCGATAACAGTTGAATTAGACGTACATGAGCACCGCAGTTTGATACAGAATGATGTTTATCGGCATAATATGTTGATCACTCCGTACAGCCAGTACATTAAAATCACGGCAGTATCACGATACTTAATAACTGTTAAAAAGCGATAGTATTGAGTTTGTGTCAAACTAAATAGGTTAGTAGCTAAGCACATGCGTCACATCGGGCAAAAGGTAGCTAAAATAGTAGCGAATATATTAAGTTCATAAACAGAGTTCAGCTAAAAATTATTTTATTTCTTTCACACTTTGCGACATACTCATTTTTATGCAATTTAAGTGAATTTTCAGGTGTGCAAAGTTAGAATGACTAACCAGAGACATTTTTTATGCCTTTCGTAGCATATTTTCAACAGAATATTAACAAAAAAGTATCATAAAAACACCAAACACACAATATGACAATGATCAGATTGCCATGTAATCGATTAGAAACGAGGCCTGTAGGCGTAATTGCTTCTGCCACCCAAGCAGAAAGGTTGAAGCCACAAATTAACCAGCACATCACGAAATCAGTTTTGACAAAGCATAACATGCTTACCATCTACAAAATGGTTCAAGTATTCCTAATAACTTTAAAATAGTATTAAGGCGCTAAAACCCTTCCCATTTTACCTATTACGTATCTTTATATATTTAGATATTATCGAAAATGTATTATGTGAACACTTCGTAGGTTCCAAACCAGAGGAAAGGCCAACCATGTTGGTTATAGCACCGGATTCCGAGGCAAACGTGCATAGCTTCGAGCTCTGTCCGCGGCAAATTCTGAATAGAACGTGATGCGTCACAAAAGAACGAAATTCTTAGTTTATACCGACAGATTTTTATTTTAAGATTACAAACTTAAATTTAATAATTGTTATCACCGCCAGCGCAACTGAAGTTCATTTAAACAGCTAAATGTTCGCCTTCTTCAGTAAGTAAATCAAAATATATTACGCCACAGATTACTGAAAAACTACTTTGGTGATAAATTCAATAAATTAATTGAATATATTACGTGAAAGATTAACAAAAGAACTACTTTCGTTCTTATGTGTGACAAAAGTTACTAAAATTCTTTAGATCAGGTTTTCGACATTAAGATAGAAACATATATGTGCATATAGGTGTGTATAGGTTTTAGTGAGTGTTGACGGGGGGATAGTTTCGAGTAGACATGTGAATATAAAAGAATAGTTTTTAAGGCCGGATATGGAGGCAGACAAGAAAGATACTTTAGGAAGTAGAATAAATACTAAAAGATCTGCCACAAGTTGTTTTCTCCGTGAGTATAGTCACAACCCGTCGTAAAGTCCATCGCCTCCTCAACGTGGCACGACGGTGTCAACCATGTCTCGATGGCCGATCGTACATGGGCTAACGGGGCTATGGCGGTGGTGTCACCAGGGCGTGGTGGATTTCCGACCGGCAATCGGATCTCCCATAAAATACCACATGAGCCCGACGACGGCACCATGACTCGGCGTGTGTTCCCCGCCACAAAAGGGTTCAACAGCCACAGGATTACATGGACTCTTGGACAGTACCCCGTACTTCCGAATGGCGAATGAGCTCTCAACAGCCACCGGCAACCATGCAACTTACTGATGCCTTGCAGACTGCGCTTGGATGTGCAAAGGCTAGAGGTTCGTCCTCGATCAAAAAGCCGAGTGGTGAGGGGACATCACTTGTACCAAATTCCCAAGAAACTCCATGAATATGGAGCCGGCTTATCCTCCAAAAGGAGTCAGCCGCAGTAAAGTAAAGTAAAGTATAGTCACAACCCTGAAGATGGGACTGGAAATGTGGCGCCGAAAATTCGAAAAAAATCTGTATTCAAAAACATTTCCAGACAAGCAGTGCAAGGACGACTTCAGAGTCACGGGAACAGTGAAAATCATCAAATAACAAAGAAAACAAGTTGAGCACATGGAGGAGTAAAGTAATCAAGATTTTACCGACCTACGAGTGCTATCAATTTTCCCGCAACCGTGAATTGTAGCTATCAGCTCGCACGATGCCAGCACTATGCAGAGGCCAATTCCTCTTAAAGATAAAGTTACCTCTAGGATATCTTCATTAAGCGCACGCATAAAGAACAGCTGCGTTTCAATTCCCCACATTGCTTGACTGCTTGTTTGTTTGTGGCGTAGTGCCGGTCCATATTAATGGCTAATCAGTAATTGTGAGTTATGCGTGTACATTAGGTAACATCGTTAGTTTAATACACCTTTGGTATATCCGCATTGTTAAATATGAATCACACATTTCGTGGCAGTCCATGGCCAATACCAAAATGCATATTTTTTCATTTATTCTCAACGAGGAATGCATACCGATATTAAAAATAAATACTTATTTTTGTCCAATTGAAAGTTTGTTACATTTAAATTAATAAATCATGTTACGGAGTTCGTCGACTACAAACCGTAAACATACTAACACAAATAAAATTAAAATTGATTCACACAAAAGAAACATGGACACGTTAAAAAATAAAACAATAATAACAACCGAGTATTACAAAATGATACATAATAAAATGTAATAAACATCAAGAGCATTTCACTTCATAAATGATATGTATGAATTACCTACATTAGCATTGTTCATAATTATAATACTTGCGAGCATGCATCCAAATTATTTTAAAAACCACTAACATATATATATATATATATATATATATATATATATATAATGATTAAAGGACCAATCGTGTGACTTGATTTAAATATTTAATCAGTATAAATTAAACATTGCATCATGCAAAAAGGGAAATTCATCCAGTAGACCGGTTTCGTCCATATTGAGAGATTTTCAGATACTTTCCGAAGCTTACTGCTGGCAGGAATTGAACCTGCGAACGTCTGCTTCGGAATCTGTTGCACTAACCAGGGAGCCAACTTGCAGCACGCTGCATACAATTTTGAGTTATATACTAACGTGTCCTGATCAGACACATTTTAGATGGAGTCAATATGGCATCTTATTGTACATGAAAATCCAAATAGCCACCTAAAATCCGGCCTTATAAAACAGACACCACGCTATGTTGGGAAGCGGTAATGAATTGAGCATTTATCTAATAAAACGAACATTAATTGCACGGACGATGATAAGCATCATTAAAATAAAAGATTCAGTTTTTCTATAAACACAAATCCAATAATACATGTACATTTGTCAGTATAAACTAAGCATTGCATAATTAGGAAAAGGCAATTCATCCAGTAGACCGGTTTCCTCCTTATTGGGAACTCTTCACGTACTGGCCAGAATAATTTGCTTTTCCATATTAAATAAAACTTAGTTTAAATTGAAAAAAAATATATATGTAATGGAAATGGTGTTGATATCATAATCGCAACATTGATTAAAATAATTGTTATCACCGCTCGCGCAAGCAATGATCACTTAAAAATACTACTTATAATTTTTCTCGGACGGGACTCGAACCGGGGCAAATTTGCTACGGACAATAGGCCCTGATAACTGCATCACCTATAACGCATACTAGACAATTTGAAGTCATATACTAACCTACGTTTTTGAGTTAGCCTTAAGACCTCGTGTTCTATTTATGTAATTATATAAGTTGCCTCTTCTGTTTGCATACACGTATGTACATTTGAATGTATGTATTTACGCTGATGTATGTGTGTATATATTTCTTCGTGTATTTATATATATATATATGTTCGTATTTATGCATGCACGTATATATGTCTGTCTGTATGTTTTAGGTTAGTGTGTATGTATGTACGTATGTTTTTATGCATGCATATATACTTGTACATGCATGTTTGTATTATGTATGTATGTATGTAGGTATGCACAAATGTATGAATGTAAGTATGCAAAGATGTGTGTATGTATGTCAGTTTGTTTGTATGCAATCCTGCATTTACAGTTGTATGTAGGTATGTTACAATTTGTGTGTATGTGGATATGTATGTATTTATGCATCATATATAAGCTTGCACAAACGCATATATGTATGTACGCGTATTAATTTATGCATGTATATATGTATGCATGTACTTACATATGTTTTTTTATGGATGTGTGTATGTATTTATGACCGTATGTATTTATATATTTGTATTTTTGTATATATGCTTGTATATATATGGTTATATATATTACGCATGTATATGTACATAAACTTTTATATCTAGCAATCGTATTTCGCCTTTAAATGTCAGGAATGTTGAAACTAATCAGCACGTCAATTAGCCGCGTTTAATATGAAGAGAATTGCTCGCTATGAATTATTGAGATGGGCTACTTCAGATGATGAAATATACTCACGTTAGGTGCCTATTTCAAAGATTAGTAATAATTATCGCAAAAATAACCAAACCACAAATGTATATACTCAAGAAATTTTAATCGTTTAGTTGAGAGTATGCAATACTGACAGTAGATGCTTTCAAGAACATTAGTTTTTGAAGTTCTAAGTATTACTCCATAAAGTTTCTCAGCTCTCTAGCATAAGCAAAATGAAATCATAATATAGTATAAACAAAGAAGTGTCAATTAAAATATTTCCCAAATTTCCCAAAATCATACGCTGGCAAAAGCTTTATGATCAATTCCAACCTATATAACATTATTTCTTGAATGGTTGCGAAATTCGAGCGTAACAATTTGATTCTCCACAATTTGTATTCATGGGTAGTCGCTTTGCACTATCAGTCTAGCAAAGATGCTACTACCATAACCACTACTGCTACTGTTATGATTACTAATACTACTACTACTACTACTACAACAACACAGCGTTACACCGGTACAACTCATTGCCGCTTTACTGCCGCAAAGCCATGAAATTCGAAGTTATGTGCGGACTGATCCGATTGATCCTCATTTTAAAGATCGCATAGAGTTCGCCTTCTATTCCTCCTCGCCCTTTAGCATTCTGCACACGTGATGAGACTACGTATACCGGGAGTTTGAGTGGTGAGGGGACACCACTTGTACCAAATTCCCAAGAAACTCCATGAAATGTGGAGCCGGCTTATCCTCCAAAAGGAGTCAGCCGCAGTAAAGTAAAGTAAGTAAGTAGTTTGAGATTGCTAGGATGTAACTGGAAGTAAGAGTTGAGCCTGCCATTTACAGGTGGCATATATATATATATATATATATATATATATATATATATATATATATATATATATATATATGTGTGTGTGTATGTGTGTGTGTGTGGTTGTTCAGTGAGTGTCTCCATGCGTATGCATATAGAGATTATAATTACTGAGAAAAAATCTTTGTTTAAAACTATTAGGATCTCAGTTCCAACTGTTAGTATGAACGATGTTGGAGCCTTTGGAGGAAAGGAATGAATTAGCACCCAGCCAACGCGAAGGCGATCCCGATGCTTTATTGGAAATGTGGATCAATCGGTAGCGTGGTGTCTGTTCCATAATGACAGATTGGGGATTGTTAGTTGGAAATTTGGGTCTAAATGGATGCAATATGAGCTACACCCAAAAAAGAGAGAAAAACTAAGCGAGTTACATTAGTTAGTATATGAATGAAAATTGTGTTCAGTATGCGGTAGGGTGGCTCTCTGGTTAGAGCTACAAATTCCGAATTAGACGTGCCCATGTTCGAACCCTTTCCGCGGCAAGTTCTGGAGAATATGTGATAAGTTCGCATTAAGGACGAAACCGGTCTACTGGAGGAATTGCCTTTTCAGCACTATACAATGCTTAGTTTAAATTGACAAATGTATGTGCGAAAAAGATCAGGTGTTCGTAACAAGATCGCAACCTTGATTCTAGTAAGTGATTTGAGTATGCAAATTAGCTACGCAAGTAAATGGTGACTGTTGTGTATGCCTTACACCCAAAAACAAAATCAAAATTTAATAGCTGTTAACATTGAACTTTAAAACAGTATTCCATCTCACGGTATTTCCAAGTATCTAGTAAAAATCTTTGCAAAAATGCAATACACCTTCAACGCATGTAGAGCACGAAATTCAAACGAAACAACAAAAAAACAACTAGAACAAGAACAACAGCAATAACAACAAAGCAAACAAAAATCCAATCCTATAAAAGCGTGTAATGTATATACAAAAGCTTCCTCGCGTATGTGAAGGTAGAAAAACCTTACAATGCTCTGGAATAGCGCGAAATGCGCATACGAAGGCATACATACGCATGTGTGAGTAGACACAAAGAGCACTCACACGTGTGCGAGAGGACACAAAATTACACTAAAACACGAGAGAAAAACAACACGACGAAACATTGATGACACTTATAAAAAAATTTTGTTCAAACACCTCTGCCTAATACAATTAGCCAATTTTCAACATGCACTACATGTACTATTGGATGTAGCAGATGAAATAAAAGTGTAAAAAATGCCTGGAGTAAATTATAGAATTATTTATCCGAGATCGGAAAAGCATTGTTCCGATTAAAAAAATATGACCAACCGTTATTGAGCTGCTCTCACAAGAGTTTCAATATTGTGCATTCTACAATAATTTAGACTGAACACACAAAAGTGGAACAGAGAAAAGACACGATTATTATTAAATTCAATAAATACGCTGTTAGCATTACCACAAAATCAATAAAAGGTCAATTCGAAAATTCAAATATAAAAAAGTTTACCTCAATCGAATTAAGCATACCGAAACTGCTTATCACTATAGCGGAATCTTAACGCTGATGCGAAAGTTTCAGCAATTTTATTCGTAATGCCTTCGATTTAAATTATTTTCGGATTTGGAAAACGATCGCATATCAGGTAGACCAACAATTAGGAATTGTTGACAGAGAAGCATCAACCTGCTAATTTAACACCGCCTATGAGGACAATAATGATGATAACCATGGTCAAGATGATGAAGACGACAACGTTGATCTTAATATTGATGACGCTGATATCAGTTACACAAATTTTCTCGACTGCGCTAAAATATTCGATCGAAATCATTTCACAGGGATCGCGATGTCACACCACAAACTCGATACTGAATAAACCATGCTTATCGGTTTAGCATTGTATTTCCACAAATCTACGTAGCTAAAACGAGAATCAAATCTTGTCCATATCCCGATATTCTTCCTCAAGTGGGTATCTAACGAAATGTTAATTTTCTCTATATAAACATGCGTGGAAGCAACCAGTATGAGATAATGAGATAGTTTTATAAGAATGGAATCAGAAAATAATGAAAAACACGAAAAGGTTATCTGCTGAATTATCAACATAGACAACAATACACCAGTAGTTAAAAACTGCTGAAAAATATTCATAGGGTTGTGTGAGCAGTAAACGCTCTACAGGTCGTTCATTCTAAATGGGAATGCGGATCATTTCATTTAGATGATCTACTAACCACGACTAAGGAGGACCATTTGTTTCAAATATTAGGCCCAAAGATTATCTTACGAACTGTTTTCATTTGCATATGGAATTTTTCGGAGTCCCATTCTGGACCCCTTTGTCGAAGGTAAGATGATCGCGATAACAAATTTGACAATCGTTAAATTTAGTTTAAACAGCTTCATTTATGCTTACTAGTACGTAATTTAAACATAATCGGATTTTCGCTAAATAAATGTAAGTCGTGTGTGTGAGAGAGAGAGAGAGAATAAACGTGGCGCACGTGTACGCTCATCCAAATAACAAGAACTAACGGTTCT
Source organism: Eudiplozoon nipponicum (assembly GCA_029291075.1). NCBI lineage: Eukaryota > Metazoa > Platyhelminthes > Monogenea > Mazocraeidea > Diplozoidae > Eudiplozoon > Eudiplozoon nipponicum. Next base: position 19,827 of record JAQBSW010002294.1, read on the forward strand.
CTAGATAAACGTACGCACTCATATGTGTATTTCTGCACTCATATGAGCGTACACGCGCACATATGCCCTCTCTATTTGACGCATAATTAAGTTGAAACATACTAGATAAAGTTTCGAATTCACAACCAGTTCATTTATGCACATCAAGAAATGATCCCGACTCACACATTTTTTTCCTAACAAAAAAACCGCGACCCTTGCTAGTCGAACACGAGAAAGCATATCGTTCGAGTTTTTTTCATCTGCTACCAATCCAGCAATTTCCTGAATACCGACTTCTACCAAAAGTGAAGCACACGTTGAACAGCGGTTTAAATCATTAGATTCGCTAAACAAAATAATTGGACGTTATAGCTGATGCCCTGATTAGTTCAATTGAGGATACATACAACTACATTGGTGGCGTTTCTATCGTCAGGTGTTTTCATACACCAAGGTAAAGGATATGAGACCAAAACAGCACAATCCATTCGAACACGAGGAACGCACAGCTTAGGCAACAATGAAAACTTTGTCTTGTAGACGGAGCAATGAAGCATAATGATTTAACACTAATTTACAGCTAAGCTCAAATTAACGATGTTGATGAGGTAAACATAAAAATGCCACATCGTGGATAGAGCCTCGGCGATATTCCAGTAGCCTGATTCGAGAAAGTTTTGTAACACCCTGTCAAGAAACTGAAAATATCAATCGAGAAAGCGACAAAGTTACTTTTAAAATGATGATTTTTTGTTGTTGTTGATCGAAACGTTATAACTTACTTGCGCAGCAAATTAAGATAGAAACCGATGAAAATGATGCCGAACAGTAGATGAATACAGCCAACCACAATGTAGGCAATACCAAGACTCGGGTTTTTTCCACCAAGCCACGACATAGACGTGAAGATAAAGCGCTTCGTTCCACCAAACTGCGTCACGGGGTATGCTGTTTTAAAGTTAAAATTCGTGAATATTCAAAAGAAGCATAATTTTTAAGCATAAATATTTCATCCGAACATGCTACTAAATTGTAGCAGCCTTGCAGTCAATGAATGCAAGACAATCTTGGCACCAAACATTTGTGCACGCATTCCCAAATTAGTTAGCCAGTCATCGATCTAGAATGGAGGTAATAATTAGTCGTTTAGAATTTTTGCTTCCTTTACTAATCTGCACTCCTCGCTGCGTCAGTGCACTCATGCTGAGATACGCCATGAGCCGAAAAACGAAACGAAGTATTCTATAAACTACATACGCGATAGCAATCTGACCGGCACAGCCAGGAAATATTGAAAGCTTACCAATATGCATTGCAGTACAGAACGAAAAAAGGCTTGTCTGATAAAATTTATTTTTTCTTAGGTGCGGTGATCCAAAATATGTGCATGGTAGAAGATACAAGAAATAAATTTCTATTTTATTTTCTTTGCAAGTCTCGAACACCATACCAAACAGAAAGATGCGACGCGGATAAGACGAGTGTGTGTGTGTGTGCCAAATAAGGAAATGTCCAACAATTTACATGCGTCATCAGTCTCGATTCCGTTGTATACGTTTATATTGTACAAACCAAACGGAAAACTTGTAGAACTTCGTAAATTTCTTTTTTTTATCACACTGAAGTTTGCTTTCTGTTAATAGTCCTTTACCATTGTGCTTTGATGATGACCATGAAGGTCCGAAACGCGTCAGTAAGTCCGATTGAAGCTAGTTATACCGTTTTGGGCTGACGTGCAGAATGGGATCGGTGTTTGATTTAAATAAATGTCATCACTAGCCGCGCAATCAATGATTGCCTAATTGACTAACTCATATAAAAGCGACTAAATCCTGCTACAAAATCTGTTCGTGACTGATACGAAATTGTGCAGCCAGCATTCCAGTCATGTACAATGCAGATAAGACTACCAGGAATACGTGTTAAATTTTTATTTCCAATTTAGTTTATATGCATATCCATCAAAGCGGACTGGACCCTGGTGTTAGTGAGAGTGTTTCCATTTCCTTCATAATTGGTTTGGTTAAACTGGTGGTGCTAAAGCACAGTTTCCCGTACAAAGCCGGTTAAGTAAACTAGATCAAACTAACACAATTAGATTCACCGCCCGTGCACCTAATAGCGATAGGCGATTTAGCGTTCACATAACTATGCGGTAACAAAGCACCAGTATATCATGCCGTGTTGAAGAAATAGCAGAGCACACGCATTGAGGTTTGACCCTCGTTAGTCAGTTTTCCGTCGTGCTATCATGACGACCAAGGTAAGCACGTGGGACTGACGCCAGTGTTTATGTTTGGCGACTGGTTAGCGGCATTGGGTTTGCATTTACCTCAAGCACGCACACATGAGTTAAATAAGTGGTTCATCCTATCGTGGAATAAATGGATGCTTAACTGTTTAATACAAATTGTCAAAATGTGTATGCATTTAGCGAATACACAAATTACTTACACATTTCATATGGAATATATGAGATGTATCCAGTCAGTAGTGGGAAAATGTGAACGTCTTTCATAATGATAGCCAACTTATTTATGGACAATATTTTTACATACGTTCGGGGTGCCGATATCGATGTGTTCGCGAGCATTAGACTAGTAGATCTTGACTAAGCAGATAAAATTGTATTATTATTCTACAATCGAGATTCTACCCAGGCTGCCTTCAATAAATTAACAGTCGATGTACCGTTTTTCGGTATTAAACCCGCGCCTCTAAGTGTACGATAATGATAAAGGATCACCCGCCCCCCTCCCACCATCACATCAAACTCTGCGGTTACAAAGTGAAGATCTGGAAGTAGTAGACTAGTTTGTATATCTTGGCAGCTGTACCAATAACTCGGGAAATATGACTGACCAGGTGAATACAAGAAACGCGAAGGCTACAATAACTTTCTCAAACTTTCCATAATTATGGAGAAACACGAGTATATCACTTTGCCTTACAGGTCGAGCGTAAAATGAATCTGCAGATGGCTTATAGGCATTCGAATATCGTTGTTTGCGAAGCGCAAAACATATAGGTTATCTATAATGAATAACAAACGGTGACATCAATAGATGTATTTTTCAATCGGACAACACATGCTCCTCTTCAGTCAAACAAATAAGGTGATCTTGACGCATTAATTACTTAAATATGCCAGTATAAACTAAGACCTATATAGTGTAGAAAAGGCAATTCATTCTAATTGGGAACTCATCACTTACTTCTCAGAATTTCCGCGGGCAGGGCACGAACGTGGACGCGTCTGCTGCGGAATCTGGTGCTCTAACCACTGAGCCATCCTGCCGCACACTACACTGCACACAATTTTCAGTTATATACTAAATAATGTAATTTTGTAAATCCTTTTTCTTTGAGGTGGAGCTCATAAGGCATCCATTTAGAAACAAAGTTCCAACTAACCATCCCCAATCTGTCGTAACTGAACAGACACCACACTACACGTGGAAGTGGTATTGAAATGGATAATTATATAATTAAGCGAACATTGGTTGCGCAGGAGGTGATAAAAATTTCTATAATCAAGGTTGTGATTTTGATATATAATGAATGTTCGTTCAATCATATAAATGTACATTTTAATACCACTTCCTCTTTTAGTGTGATGTCTGTTCAGTAATGACAGATTTGTGATAGTTAGTTGGAACTTTGGGTCTAAATGGATGCCATATGAGCTGCACCTGAAGGAAAAATAGACAAACCAAGTTACATTAGTTAGTATATAACTGAAAATTGTGTGCAGTGTTGTGTGCGGAAGGATTGCTCAGTGGTTAGAGCACCAGATTCCGAAGCAGAAATGCCCAGGTTCGAGTCCTCGCCGCGGCAAATTATGGTCGGTGCGTGATGAGTTCTCAATAAGAACGAAACCGGTCTACCGGATTAATTGCCTCTTCTACACTATAAAATTCTTAGTTTATACTGACATATATAAGTAATTAATGGGTCAGGTGCTTATATCAAGACCGCAACCTTGATTAAAATAAGCTAATTTAGAGTGGCTAAGTCTTACTTAACACTTTAAATGCTTTAAAATACTTAATTAATACTTTACATCTGAAATGACGTAATTGAGGGTGTCCACATGCTTTAGGTTTGAGAGAAAAATAAGACAACATCATGCCAAATTTGTTTTCAAAAACTTGTGATGATGAGTGAACTGAAGAAGATTGCCGCCAATGTCGATCAAATGATTTTAAAGACACAAACAAGTTTTATATTCAAATACTGTTTGTTGCGGAGAACTAATATATGCAAGTATGTATTAGGTGTTGCAAACCTAGTAACAAATTAGTTCAGTTGTGACCAGAAGGATAAACAAAAGGCAGCATGAACGGAAAGTATAATCTCATGCACATTATTTTCGTGCTTACTGGCGACTCATAAGTAGGAGCCAGTATTACGCACTTTAACCACTATATATTTGGGTGAGGAATGTGGGATAATAGGACTATACAATCTCCAAGACAAATGTGTAAACCTGCGAGTTCAACGCTAACCCATATATATATATATATATATATATATATATATATATATATATATATATATATATATATATATATATATATATATATATATATATATATATATATATATATATATATTTATGATATCCATGCCGTTTTAATTAACACAGTATTCTTATAATTAGGAAAGAAAACACAAATAACTAAGAGGATAATGGCCATTTATTTCGTGAATACTAAACGTCTCTTATACAATCATACATATTTATACATTTTGGGTTGTTAATTGGTTATGTTTTTGGTGACAAATCTGACTGGTTAGTTACTGCTGTTTCTTGTTTTGACTAGTAGGTGAGTGTGTATGCGTTTGTGTTTGTATTGTGTATGTGTGTTTGCATGTAAAGGTCATTCTCGCAGTATTGCGAAGTGATGTCTGAGATCTTGTCATGATTGTTTTGATAACTTGAGAGTTAGCCATTTGTGTAACAACCCAAATGTATAAATATGTATGATTGTATAAGAGACGTTTAGTATTCACGAAATAAATGGCCATTATCCTCTTAGTTATTTGTGTTTTCTTTCCTAATTATAAGAATATATATATATATATATATATATATATATATATATATATAATATATATACCGAGTCTGTAAAGGATACTAACACTTTGGCTGATATAGTAGCCGATATCAACATTATAGTACCGAAAAGAATTGTGTTGCTAACACTGTTTCCGAGACGGTACATGCTAGCAACATGATGGATATCAATGTATGCTATAGTTCACCGAAATTGAGAATTACAACTATTTCTAAACACTTGTTACTCCAGTAAATCCATACACTCTGGCCTTGATCAATATCAGCTATCACATTTCGTGGTAAGCATGACATCATTCAATTCAATTTATAACAGTTAAATACTGTTTGTTGCAGAGAAAGAATATGTATGCAAGTATGTATTAGGTATTGCGAACCTCGTAAAAAATTAGTTCAGTTGTGACCAGAAGGATAAACCAAAAACAGCATGAACGGATAATGCATGTGAATGAGATCCTACTTTCCGTTCATGCTTCCTTTGGTTTATCCCTCTGGTCACAACTGAACTAATTTGTTACGAGGTTCGCAACACCTAATACATACTTGCATACATATTATTTCTCCGCAACAAACAGTATTTAACTGTTAGAAATTGAATTGAATGATGTCATGCTTATCGCAAAATGTGATAACTGATATCAATCAAGGCCAGAGTGTATGGATTTACTGGAGTAACAGGTGTTCGTAAATAGTTGTAATTCTCAATTTCGGTGAACTATAGCATACATTCATATCTAGCATGCTGGTACCATGTGCCGACTTGGAAACCATAGTGTTAGTACCATGTACCTTTTCGCTACTATAATGTAGGTATCGGTTACTAACACAATAGCCATAGTGTTAGTATCCTTTACAGACTCTAGGAGATTTATCGTCCTATTATCCCACATTCCTCGCCCAAATATATAGTGGTTAAAGGGCGTAATACCGGCTCCTACTGATAAGTCGCCATTAAGCCCGAAACGAATGTGCATAAGATTATACTTTCCGTTCATGCTGTCTTTGATTTATTCTTCTGGTCACGACTGAACTAATTTGTTACTAGGGTTACAATTCCTAATACATACTTGCATATTTATTAGTTCTCCGCAACAAACAGTATTTAAATGTAAATCAAAATGTCACAGAAATAAAAAAAGGAAAATCGAGGACAAATGGCTCACCATAGCCAATATCCATTTTGTAGATACCGGCCTTCAAATCATTTGATATAATGCGATGCAATTTGCGGAATGTAGGTAGCGCAGCTGTACGCATCCAAACAATTAATTCCTGGTCGCCAGAATAAGACCGAGGATTTCGCTCAAACGGTCCTACAGGCCAACTGATTGGCTTATAAGTGCCATCAAAGCCGGTTTTCGGAATGCCGAATTTAATATTTTTATCGGTGTCCCACGCGATGTTTTCACTTGACCAGCTAACATCATTTCCTGACGAATCCACAAAGCGGAAAGTATCTAGAATGTGAAAAAAATCAAATAAATTTTAGATGCACTGACATAATTAAATGCCACGGGCTAATATATATATATCCTCATGCACAGCCATACAAAAGCCAAGTTATAAATGTTTTACTACCACATAACCATAAGAAGCTATGCGAGCTTGTACTAACGACTAATGCATAATCACTATCCATATATATATATATATATATATATATATATATATATATATATATATATATATATATATATATATATATATGTAAGAACAAAACAACGTACTCCATGGAATAACATTTATTAATAAATCTTATTTCTACCAGTATCTACAGCCATTGTTCTGGATTCGTTAGTATATTCGTTCATCCAATCTCACTGTACATTTGTTGTAACCAATCTCCTCTTCGTTATTCTAGCCTTTGTTTTGTGCAATTTAGACCACTACTTTTGTGCAATTTAGACCACTCCTTTTGCGTAACGTCATTTGGTGTGTCATCGCTTTCATTGTAATTGCGTCCGTAATTGATGTATGTGTCGTATTTTGCGAAGCGTTGGCTATTTTTAAAGGCATGTCAGTTATGTCTTTATTCCAGTCCAATTTAATTTCTTTTTGAATTATTTTCTGCACGTTTAAGCAGGGCTTGAGCTTATTAATTGCAATAGCTTCAAAAGCCAGAAGCATTTTCTCTGTTTTTGCCTTGTAGAGAAAATGCTTCTGGCTTTTGAATATATGCACAATTTTAGATATCTTATATACATTCGACCACCATACTCTGAAACGAATAGTTTATATAGTTTATCATCAACGAATAATCTTGGCTGACACTCGCCAATATGAGTTACTCGTTAGGCAAACTAAAAAGTTTACAACAATCGCACTTACATTGTCAAGTTTTACATAGGCCTTTAGTCGGGCTGCCCAGTAGAGCACTAATCTCCCAGCGAGTACCAGATTGGCGAAAGACACAAATTGGTAAGTTTTTATATGGAAAACGGCCAACATCAGCCAAAATCAAATTTTGCAGTATGAGATTCGTTCGTCGACCAGAAGGGGTCTACTTGCTCATTACAGTTCTTGGCTGAAAACACTATACGCTATGGCATAGAATATATCCAAAATGCGACATAGTGATCATTTATAGCTCACGGCTATGAGGCAGTGAAATGTCAGTGAATTTTTCTGGTGCAATTCTGTTTACATGTAGGTGTTTTAGAACTCACCAACAAGTATACACAAATTTCAAATACACTAATGCACATAAACAAAATTGACTATAAAATACAAAAAAAGCTAAACGAATATACATTAAAGTTGCGAATAGATGCAGAACAAGCCAGTATTTACCTGATCTGCGTTTTGGTTCCAGTAGTTTTCTTTTGATAAAATATTTCGGCCTAACTTACCGTAGGCCTTCATCAGTTGCATTTTGTTTCCACGTTTAACAAACGAAACAAAATGCAACTGATGAAGGCCTAAGTAAGTTAGGCCGAAATATTTTATCAAAAGAAAACTACTGGAACAATGAAAGCTGCGTTAGTCAAAACGTAGATCAGGTAATTTCAATTAATCCAGGTCCGCAATTAAAACCATCCTTCAAGCCAGTATTTGGTTTAATAGTTCCGCCCAGTGTTATTTTCTATTATTTGTATATATTTACTAAGCAGCCCATGTATCTAAGACACAAAGGTAGGACCGACACTAATTTTGCTGCTGTGTGACTGTTATTTACCTTAATTTTTATAAATTGCTTTAAACCGTTGTTACAACCAATTGCGTAATCAATGGTCGTTTAATTGAATGACGCGATGTCTTGAGTGCTAAACTGTGCAAAGGAAGTGAGACGCCTAAATACTAATAAAACAGAAAGTGAAGACAATAAAAAATAATAGCAAAGACAATTCGTTATTGTTATCACCTCAAAGAAGAATAAAATTTTAGCTTGGAAATTAAGTTGCTAACTATCAGTTGCTGTAACCACAGTAGTAGCAGCAAGAACAATAATAATGATAACAACAACAATAAAAATAAAATGCTTTAAAGGTAAGCTTTAGCACAAGGACACACCAACAAGAAACAACTGCTTTCGAAAACGAAGCATATATGTACAAAAATGCATGCGAGTATCCTAGTATTCAGTCAAGATATGTGTTTTTGAGAGACAGACTCCGGAATAAACTAACAAACAAATATAACTAACATGAACAACAATTGTTCTAAGATCAATAAAGGCATGCACCAGATTTGTTTGTAAAATAAACGAAAATGCAATCCCTTTCGCATTAAGCTGAGTAGAAAGCAATAGCAATAGTAGAATGCCATTAATCACTTGAATGGAAATTCAATCTGTCGCTTGTATTTCATCACAACGCTTATTCCTGAAGCGAATATACAAACCTGTCAGATTATGCGCAAGAAGAATAAATCTTTTCATGACAGTTGGCTGAAGTCATCAAGCATCAGCGAACAGGTCCCATAATGCCTTATTTGATTTTAAATGGCATAAGCAGTTTCTGTCATGTCAAAATCCGACCGTTTTATTTCTCACGCCAATCTGGCGCTGGACGAGAGAACAATTGTATACTGGGTAATCGAATTGTGGGCATACTCACAACGGGACCATCCAGCGCAGTTGACTGAGTCTTATTTATTTGTCTAAAAAAGGAGTAATTGTTTACCAATCCCAAAGACGACTAAAGATGTGCGTGATACTTATTCGTTGTAGGAACCTATATTTACCATTATTCTAACCCAATGGTGATCAAATGCCTTCAAGTTAAATAAAATTGCACGAATATATTCATTGGATACACAACCTTTGAAGCAAAGGGTGGCACTCATGTCACCCCATAAATGACGGAGAATGGATAAAGTTACTCCAGCTTTGGCGATTCTCATATTCATCTCATCACTCTTATTGCCCGGGTTACTGACACAAATACCAAGATATCTAAACCATTCACCTACGTGGAGATATTCACCTTGGAGCCAAAGAATTGAATTGAGTGGTGGATGATCCTGTGGAAGTATCTTACGTTTAGATGGTGATAATTGCATACCGAAAGAAGGCACGCCAACTACTGATCTAGTCAAAGTGGCTCAGCAGAATCTCGATTATCGAATAATAATAACGCCGTGGTGAACTTAGACGCCTGCACCGTGAACATAGGAATTAGGATAGTTTATAGCGACAAATAGTTAAAAATTGCACAAATATGGGGAAATTGGACAACCTTGACGAACATTGATATAAGTAGAAGTGTTTGTGTAGAAGGCGCGTCAATATTTCCAAATTTAGCGATAAGATCACTTTTTGACAGAATATAAAAAACACATTTCGACATACTGAGTCAAATATATCTTTGAATAACAGTTAAATACTGCTTGTTGCGGAGAACTAATATATATGCCAGTATCTATTAGGTCATGCGAACCTAGTAACAAATTAGTTCAGTGGTGACCAGAAGGATAAGCCAAAGACAGCATGAACGGAAATTATAATCTCAGGCACATTCGTTTCGTACTTACTGGCAACTCATCAGTAGGAGCCGGTATTACGCACTTTAACCACTATATATTTGGGTGAGGTATGTGGGAGATTGTACAGTCCTATTATCGCACATTCCTCACCCAAATATATCATGATTAAAGAGCGTAATACCGGCTCCTAATGATGAGTCGCCAGTAAGCACGAAACGAATGTGCACATGAGATTATTCCTTCCGTTCAAGCTGTCTTTGGTGTTATCCTTCTAGTCACAACTGAACCAATTTGTTACTAGGTTCGCGAAACCTAATACATACTTGTATCCTTGAATAATCGAAAGGCGGCTGTCCGTTAAAGGTGATGTATTTGTTTTTCACGTACTGAACTCAAAGTAAGCATACTATCTATACAAACTCATCTTGGCCGGAATTCGACTTTGTTCTCTAGTGTGTGTGAACCACCCGAAGAGCTGATACGACCCAAGATAATCGAAGCAAATAACCTAGATAAGCTGGAATCAAACTTACGCCACGGTCGTCACCTCAGAATTTTTTTTTTCATTTTAAAAATATGAACAATAATCTAATTACTCTAAGCAGCTTGCACGATCGCGTAATTCTACGAAGTGTTAAGTAAACGTCCCATAAATTGTTTCCACAATTCTTAAATAAGCTCGAAAACAAATCAACCGGGCAAACAGCACTGTGATCTTTATTAGATAAAATTGCATTTCATATTTATAATTCGGATGGTTGTTTGAAACAAGCTGTCAACACTGTTGATACATGCATAATTTATGAGATCGGTACTGATGCAGGTGTTAAAAAACGATCTTTCAATTATTAGCCCGCCTATCGAGACGACGCCCTACACAGGGTCTGAAACTATTTCAGCTCAAGTATAATCTATGGTCAGCGCAGCTATACAACAAGCATGCATAATTATCTTTGCGCATTGAAACGAACGTGTACCTATATCACCTAGATTAAAATTTGTGTCGCCTAAGCGCCAAACTTTTACATTCATTTCAAACATAACTGAGACTATATATATTTTTTTTAAATGAATTTCGTTGCGCAGTGCTGTCCTTCTTGTTGTGGATTTGACCGCATTTTTCTTGTGCGGGACAATTGATAGCACTCATAGGTCGGTCAAAATCTTGAATTTTCATCATTTTCCGGTGATGTAATTTTTGGGCCTCAATTGATGGGTTTTCATTTGTCCCACCTTTTTAAGCCTTCAATTAGCTGATTGTCTGAAAATGACGTTGGAACAAGATTTTCCATTGTTACCTATAATATATATATATATATATATATATATATATATATATATATATATATATATATATATATATATATATATATATATATCTTCAGCATAACGTTTGTATTATGCACATTTACGCACGTCACTTCTCAGCTAACACAGAAGATTGTGATTCCCTAATGTCACACCATCAACATATTTATGGATGCCCCCAACAAAACGAAATCCTACACCTTTTGTGCATAGCAAAATAAGCTAGCGTGGTTTATGATCGAGGACCAGAGATGATAATATAATTTGGTCAACCGTTCGAACTACAATGTTAATAGTACCTTTAATTAGAACATTCGAAAATAAAGATGTAACATTCACACCATACTCTTGATTTATATCTTACATTCTGTTGACAAATCCAAAGGAGGCGGAAAACGAATAATTACCTATTAATTAGTGAAATGTTTCCGGTATACGAACAAATCATTTATCAAATGCATGGAACGGACAATTGACAATTGACAATATTTGTTTCAAAGAGAGCCTTATGTTTTTTGCTGAGAATTTCCTATGCCACCTTGAAAAAATAACAGTAAAGGGTGACTTAAGTAAATTTGCAAAATACATACGGTATACTGAAGATATATTCCTTATTCTTAAAAACAGAACACAATCGCAAACACTGCTTCAAATTTCCGATTAAGCACATAAGAAAATCAGTCTCACGTCAGAGCATAAGAAAGATGATTGTCTGTCTTTTTGAGCTGCCCCTCTAAAGAAAGATACTAATGAAAAATTAAATAGAACAATTTACCATAAACTAACCTAGTCTGCACAGTATTTGCATTACAGCAGTTTTGTGCCTTTTTAATATAGATTATGAACAGTTCGTGGCTGTTTTTTAAAAATTGACAGGTTGGTTAGTCCAGATTTGAAAAAACAAAGAATAAACTAAAGCCTTAAACGATTTAACGTCTAATGGCTTTCCTAAACAATTAATTGAATTAATTATTAAAAGGGGAAGTTACCAGTAACAGACGTATTTCGAACCAGAAAAGAAAGCAGTCTGCCTGAACATGGGGATGCAGTTTCTCAAATGGCACAAAAGAAAGTTGAAGCGACATTAAAATGCACATTTAATGCAGCTAAACTGAGATTGTTATTTAGGGTAGCACACTTGCCTTTACCATAAATCTAAGAGAAACAGCCGTTAATGTATACATTAAATATCATTTACCAATAAACATTCACAAGTTGTCGATAAACTTACTTAGGCCGATCGAGAAGACGGTTAATTACTTGAATAAGAAAACATTGCAATTTAAAGGCCTGTTTGAAATCAAATGGTACATCTATGTCTGCAATTGCGCAACATATCGTTGAAATCGCACACGTATGTCCTGTAGACGTAGCATTTAATATAATCACTAAATGCGATAACAGAAATGCGTTAGTCATACACCAAACTTTTGTGGATAAAAAAGAAGCCAGATTTATGCAAGCAGAAAAAGTATGTTCGGGTATTGAGCTTGAACTGGCGGTGATGCAGGCAATTCTTTGATTATTCCCTTACTTCGAATTCTCTCCGTTTAGGTTTTCCGTGTTGTTTAGTCTTTATATATATATATATATATATATATATATATATATATTGTAGATACGTGAAAAGAATATGAGTAAGGAACGGTTTATATATTTGTCCAAATATTTTTTTTTTCTGTTTGCACATGGAAAGGGTGCTATAAACACAACAACTACTACAAAGACTAGTATGCTTTGAAAGCATGAAATGTGGATGTATGTGTATTATGCGTTTAACCAACATAACAGGTTAGAAAGTTTAAAAAAGCCATAGTAGTACAGTATTTACCATTAAATATACTCATTGCAATTGCACCACAGGGCGCTATAGGTTTGCTTTTATTGCCATCAATATACGCGTATGGTGAGCACGCATCGCTAGGTGAAGTCTGTTTCAATCCGAACAATTGACCGTCATCCCTGGAGCGCACATAACGCCGGTGATTCTGATAGAAATGTGTCAGTCCGTAGAAAAAGTAGACTGGGCCCTTGAAAATTTAATTTTAAATTAATAACAATTACATGCTTTCAAAAATATTTATGGCAATAAAAACACAAAGACACACATAATATCATTTTGAAGAGATCAAATAATGGTAAAATATGAAATCTTCCTTAACCTCGATAATAAAAATTAAAATTTACTAATATAACATGTGCTTTCTTGACGTATAATAGCATACTGTGTGATGACTGATTTCGAAGTTCATAACTGGTCTATGCTGGTTGATGCATAAAATCAAACTTATGGTTATTGCCCGAGCTGGCTGGGCCACACTCCATTCCACATATAAAATTCGTTTCCGGTCGCCTAAATTCCAACTCTGTAGCGATTACTGTGTCGTAGGCGATATTATTACCAAATCAGTCACACAATACTGTAAATATCTAGGCCTTTTTCCTTTATAATTGCCGGCTGCTAGACCACTCAAATTTGCGACCATCCAGGTTTCTTCTATAACGAGAAAAAGGTGTAGTGCGATATCTCGAAGAACTATATCAGACAGGGACACCGGTGATGAAACGCTTCTATAAATGCAGCCTGCCCATTAAGCCCAGCTAGAAGAAACTATATGCGGCCTTCTTAAAAAATGATCCAACAAACGCAATCGCCGTTATTCAAATTTGTGAGAGAGAGATGATACATCAAACAGCAGCCATGTATAACTCGTTGGCTTGTAATTTTGCTTTCGAATAACGTTCCTCATGTTCAGCTGGCAAAGCCCTAAAACAAATTAGCTAAATCTTTTTATTCACAAATCAGTCTAAGCGGTGACTACCATATCCGGCCATTTCTTACCTGAGCAAAAGGAATGAAATGACTGGGTTTTATTTGAAGACCTTGCACTTCGTTTGAGTAATTTTAAAAAGCAGCTACAAAATGTTAACACGTCTAGGGCCCGTGGAGAAAATCGATCCACCAGGCTTTTGTCAGGAAGCAAGCCAGTTGAATCCGATTATATTAAGTAGACGTGAGGCTTTCAATAAAAAACTAAGGCTTCTGACCAAAATGAAAATTCTCGCCGTGTTCAAGGCAATCAGCTTTAGATCAAATCGAGAGAAAACTTCGTGAGTACAGTCAATAACTGTAAACAATTAGTCTTGTTTTTCCACTAACAGAAGAGCATTATCAGCAAATTCGAGGTCAGTCGGCCGGCTACCACTTTTGATTTACGCTCACGTTATCTTAGCAGAGACCTCGGTGAAAACTCCACCGATGACGAAGTTGAACAAGGTCAAAGCAACTATGCATCTTTTTCAAAAGCCGGAATCAATAGCAGTTTCAAAAATATGACAATAATTGCAAGAACAAACCGATGAGTCTGCACAACAATCTTTCATTAATCGAATAACCTTCTGCGGGACACTATTATTGAGCTTAGTGAGCCATGAAATCTTGTGCCTTACCTAGTCTCCAATGATCAATTCTGTTATGGAAATTGTCAGACTAATGAGCGGTATGTATAGTCTTGTTCAAAATGGTACGCACATCACTTATGGCTAACAAAAGGCTGCTCACTCTTGTCGATTTACGTCATGAAAGACAGACACTAGGAATGGGCGAACTTGTGTTCTTTTACAGTCCACATATAACCATGAAAGACTTATGGTTATATTGCAGTGAAACATTAGTCACTTTTGACCTTTGTATGGCTCTACATGATGCATGTATATTTTTGTATATTTCCAACCAAAATGAATATCATCATGTACTGGCCAGAATTTGCCGCGAACAGGATTCGATCCTGGGCACGTCTGCTTCGGAATCTGGTGCTCTAACCACTGAGCCATCCTGCCGCACACTACACTGCATACAAGTTTCAGTTATATACTAACTAATGTAACTTGGTTAGTCTATTTTTCCTTTAGGTGGAGCTCATATGGAATCCACTAGACCAAGAGTTCCAACTAACCATCACCAATCTGTCATTACTGAACAGACCAACAAACTACATGGAGAAGTGGTATTGAAATGAATATTTATATAATTAAACGACATAGGTTGTGCGGGTGGTGATAAAATTATTATAATCATAGTTGCGGTCTTGATAGAAACACCTGACCCATTAATTACTTACATATTTCAGTATAAACTAAGAACTGTATAGTGTAGATGATGAGTTCCCAATAAGGACGAAACCGGTCTACTGGATGAATTTCTTTTTCTACACTATACAATTCTTAATTTATACTGACATATATAAGTAATTAATGGGTCAGGTGTTTATATCAAGACCGCAACCTCGATTATATTAATTGTTATCACCACCCCCGCAACCAATGTTCGTTTAAAATGAATATCAGTTATAATACTCCTAGTGTGCTGAAACTCAACTGAAATTGAACCTTGATGCTATACCAATAATACGACAGAGAAAAGTAAAATTTAAGCCAATATTGAAAGCAGGGTCATCCTATAAAAGAAGGTGATGAACAAGCAAACTATGGATTATTAATATTGAGAAAAATTTATTTCGAGGTGAAATGAGGACTTAAACGTGTTGTTATCTAAATCTACTTTTTATTCCGTTCAAAGCGAGTTTTAACAAAATTAATATTAATCTTTCCATTGGCAAAGATAAAAAAATTATATCAAATATGATAACCGTCTCTTCCTCCATTTTTCCTCATATATATATATATATATATATATATATATATATATATATATATATATATTGAAAGTTAAAATAAACAGAAAATGTAAACGTGAAGTGTGAAATAACAGAAAAACTAATCAATTTTTTGTACATTGGCATCAGTTCATGCTCAATGTTCTAACATGCTTTTTATGCTACCATAAATCAAGCTGTAGTTTGTTTATCAGCAGTGCCTTATATGTTGTTAACTCATTTCCATTACTGCATTTGACAATTATCGGAAAGATCACCTCTGAAGAATATATATCTGCAAAGCTTCGATGATGTCTTGCGCAATTGCAGACATTTATTCACCATTTGATTTGACACAGTCGTTTAAATTGTAATGTTGTTTTACTTGAGAACATATCATTAAATGGAAAAATAAATAAATTTTGAATATACATGTTCGGAAAATGTTCCCAGGTTCGAGTCCTGTCCGCGGCAAGTTCTGGCCAGTACATGATGAGTTCCCAATAAGGACGAAACCGGTCTACTGGATGAATTGCCTTCTCTACACTATACAATTCTTAGTTTATACTGACATATGTAAGTAATGAATGGGTCAGGTGTTTATATCAAGACCGCAAGTTTGATTATAATAATTGTTATCACCACCCGCACAACCAATGTTCGTTTAATTATAAAAGTCTTAATTTTGCCAGGACATTGTTTACACGTTTGTGTTACTATGCAAACATAGTACTAAGCAACGACATTTCTATAAACTATGTTTAATTATATTTAGTAAACAAATAACAATGTGAAGAAAATTTAAATACGAACTAATAGAAAGGACTTATCAACATATGAAGTGCAGTCTGGTTTACGCTAGCAGAAAAAAAGCGTATTCGAGCATTGAGTCTGATTGAACGTGATTCATACAAATAATTGGTTGTTCAGTTATTTCACACTCTCCACGTTTACATTTTTTAAATATTTTTACTTGTATGACATATATATATATAATTGAGTAGAAAATTAGAAAGCAACGAATATTGAAATTCTTAAAATTATATATTCATTATTATAAATTATGACCAATCTCCGTTAGACCACGTTACTCGCAAAAAATTAACATGTCTTTAATGATTTATCGCATTCAAAGATAAGTTTCGATATTTTAACATTTCTAAAATCCATATAATTTGTATACATCCTATCTTTTAGCCAACGATATTAAGACTATACTGGCGCATTAAAATTTGATTTTAATTCATATCCCTTTGTCGACACCAGTTAAATCAAGTTTGCTCCAAAATTATTGATTGGTGTGTCGAATGATGCCACCGACGTCGATTTTGCTTTACAATAGGCACACACATGAGTTGGTAAAATTAAAGAGATGCAGAGTTTTCCCATACACTGGATTGTACAAAAGTCATGTGCGCATAAAGAGAATATCAGGCCGACCATTCGCATTGGGAGGATGATGTGTACCCAGTGATTCTACTCCCCGATGGCTTGCCATTCAAAACTGACGAAGACCACTTGACTTTTAATATATTTACACAATTCTGTCTTAGACGGTCTGCCGACCAAGGCCACGGAGCACGATCAATCTTGAATATATTCTTGTACAGGCACAAGAAAATGCCTTAGCACATTAGTCTGTTTGAAGGAAGGACAGGAGCTGGATTTGATTAGAAACTCTTAGAGGCGTTACCATAAGTGTGTTGACATTGATAAAATCAACTCCAATCATTTGAGCACCTTTTTAATGAATGCAGCTTAGCATACGATAGAAAGATTCGTAAAAATTAACTCAGCAACTTTACAAGGATATAACACCACCGCTCATTTACATTACGTGTCGTTCTAATTAAATATAACTTAAACTTAGAGTTACTTGTTTAGGCGTTAAATAATATTAATCGCAAAGGTGCACACCAATAAAATTCTCCTATCTGCACATTTTAATTGAACCAATTAGGCTATACGTACATAGGACTGCGAATGGACATTTCATTTATTGTGAATTAATTGATTGTTAAAATACATAGATTTTCAAGCAGAGCAGTTCTAAATTGAAAATTAGCCAAAGCACGAAACTAAAGCAGTTAAACCGTCACAGGATCCAGCTCATCTAGTACAATCAATAATATATAACTGCTGGCTCCTGCAGAAGAATAAGCCAACCTTATGATCATAACCATAAAGTTTCTTAGATATATTGTGCGAGCGATATCTGCAGTGGCATTAGAATATTAATATCTATAACAGAGTGCATCGTCCAATTACTTTACTTTACTTTACTGCGGCTGACTCCTTTTGGAGGATAAGCCGGCTCCACATTTCGTCCAATTACCCATGTTGAGAGGTAGAACATCCAAAAATGTATGCGAACATGAGCTATACCCTCCTGTCATGTTTACTTTTTCATATCCTCACGGCCATACATAAACTACTTTTTTTAATTAAGTATCTCATGTCAAAAACATAAAAGTATGTATGCTAGTTCATTGGAAGCAAATGTAAGTTAATAAAATAAAATGCACAGAAAGTAAAAACGTAAACATTATCCACATAGAGAACAAAGTAATCCTGAAAATGTAAGCAATTTACTATTTAAAAATGAATTATTATGCTAAGATGTACATGCGCAACAAGTTATTTATAAACATACTTTTAGCAAAAAAAAATGATCCTACGACTGTAAAGTCAAATTTTCATAAAAAGAAAGTTTCCTACGCCAAGTAAATTTTGAAATATTATTTGCTATATTTTCTCTATAGCAATGAATTATGCGTAAAAAATTAAGCATCAATACACTATTAAGGTTGGTATCCATAAAAAATGTTCAACTAAAACGATTACTCTTTAAAAAGGTGAATATTGATAATAATATTAAGCAACTTTATTTATACATTTTACGTTCGTGTATTATAACTTTTCAGTTATATGATCACCAGAAATCCATTCCAAATACATTTGTTAGATAAAAAGTTGTCGTTGAAACCAACAATGATAAACTATTCCACATTTTTCTTGCGTGGAACAATTGATAGCACTCGCAGGTCAGTAAAACCTTGAATCCTTTACATTTCCAGGTGGAAAAATGTATTTAGACCATGACTGAATGGTTCGCAGTTGTCCCTTCACTCCGAAGCCGTCAGCCAGTTGCTTGTCTGAAAATGACGTTGGAACAATATTTTCCAAATTTTCTGGAATTCATTTCCAGTTCCATCTTCAGGGTTGACACCATACTTACAGGGAAAAAAATAACTTGTGATTAATTAAGATTAGAGTACAAATATGTGTATATAGGTTGTTTTTTGCGTGGGGGTGATGTGGATATCTTAGTTTATATATGTGAGTATAAGGGAATAGATATTAAGACCGGATATTAGGGCAGACAATAAAAAATACTTTTGGAAGTAAAATAATATAAATAAATCTGTCTTGACTGGGGATACCACATTTTTCACATGTTGATTTTCCCTGCGTGTATGGTGTCAACCCTGAAGATGGGGCTGGAAATGAAGTGCCGAAATTTCTGAAAATCTGGTTCCAATGTCATTTTCAAACAAACAGCAAGTGGACGGCTTCAGAGTGAAGGGTCACGCGATAACCCAACCATCAAGATCAAACAAACTCGGTGCATCTGGAAATGTATATGATTCAAGATTTTACTGACCAACGAGTGCTATTAATTATCCTGCACAAGAAAAAAGCGAAATAAAAACAAATAAGAACAGCGCTGTGAAAGTTATAGCAACATTTAAATGATAAACTATGCACTAAAAAGTCTAAAGATATTTTACAAATAACCCTCCACTTCCATGAAGGGCACGATCACGCACAGGATGTTTCATGTCTTGTAATATGAAACAGTTGAAATCCAAGACAAATTATTGATATTTCCCCGTTTCAAATCCAATATAATAGACTTCAAACTTCTACATGCATCAGAGTTTAATAGCTCGAAAACGATCAATTAAAAACTGCTAAATATCATCTGTGGCTACCCCTAGATCGGCTAAAAGATGTGAAGTTAGCTGAAAAACAGCTTTTTAATACGATTTTTGAGTATTCACAAATGAAATGAAGTAAGTAACCAAAACCAATTTGTAAAAATAACGATCTAACAACAGATTCTAAAGCTTAACGGTTAGCACATGCAATCATCAATTGTATGTATTATGATGTCTGTAGAGGCCCTTAGGTCAAAATAAAAATTGATTTATTTTTATATGAGAGGTTAATTGGTGTCCAATAATTAATTTAACCTCTACATGTCAAATGGTTATTTAAAAATCTAGACAGCTTACTCGTGGTCATAACTAAATGTTAATCAGACATTTTATCAGATTTTAAAAAATTCGAACTCAGTTGCAGTTTAATTCATATGGGAATAGTTCAAATATTAAATAGCTATACAATACAATATAACGATAACACAATTATTATATTTATTACTTGCTAAAATATCGATGTACAACAGAAAGCAACAGAATACTCACAGGAATATCACGTGTAATATTAACTTCAACACTACAGTTACACCTTTCAAAAATTTTGTTATATTTATCAGCACGAGCAAGTTCAGAGCATTTCCCAGCACTTGAGCTACAATGAGTATAATCAATAATCTGCTCAACAACCTTCTTAATTAAAATAAATAACGCACATTGTTTGAAGTTATTAAAAAAAATACTCCCAGAGGAACAAAAATGATTCCAATCACAATAAATATAGGTGCCATATTTTTCGCCGAAATAACAGGCTTCCATGCTTGAATTCTTTGTTGATGAAAACGTGTGTCTAAGAAAGTAAGTAAAATTTTACGTCACCTTTAGGCCTGTTCTTCAGAATACGCTCATCGCTAGCCTCAGTCTGTAAAGCCATAACAACCCTACCCAAATTAAGCTAAAAGGAAAAATAATTATTTTAAAACATACGAAATTTTATGCCAAATAACAGAACGTCAAACATAGGTCTTTTTAATTAATACACACATGAAATGAGAAAAAATTTTTAAAACTGAATAGGTTATTCTGAAATTAAAACTAAGCATTAATTATGATTAATTTAATACAATTATACAAATTATTTGACTGCCAACAAATATTATGCCATTTATATTGCTGCTTATTATTATTGTTTACAAAAACAAACGTTTCATAAATAAACTTATTTTGAATTAAAAACAATCTTTGTTGAAAATTTTGTTAGGCTTTTCAAAAATCGTTTAGCGTAGTTTTTACGTGGCGTTACGGAAACTAAGATGGGTCTGTCAATATCCGCACTTTTTCAACGATTATGGAGTAAACGGGCCATGCGTATATTAATGGGTAATTATTTAAAATTATTTTGATCATATTGACATATTTAATGTAGCTTTACTTTAAAATCTATGTATTATGAAGTTTAAAAAATTCTAATTGCTAAATTATTAGCTCGAGAGCACGTTGTGAAGGAAAGCCCTTTACGAGCATATTATTTTTGTTTGCTATAGTTTCTATAACTATCGTAGTTAATTATTTTAGCGCTAATGGCTATCTTTCTAATAATAATTTTTTATTTGGCAAAAAAGTCACCTGGTCCGACAATTGAGAAAACCAAGATAAAGTATGGATATGTATAATTGAGTGACTAGATAAAATTGGTTAGCGATAACGATAACGATGAGAGATTTTAGCAAGTAGTATCTCTTGAGTATTCTTTAAATACAATTTGATTAATATTGCGGAAATCGTGTATAAATGATTGGATATTTTACTGCTTCAGTCATGTGTTACATTAATCAAATAGTAATTATAGAATGCGCAAGAGATACTCCGCTATTTTACATACAGTATAGTTTTTGTCTTTTATATTGAGGAATTCAATGAGATTTTAAAAGGATATAACCGCTAAACACAGTCAATTTAAATTTAATTGACGAACAAATTGCTTAAGCGTTTAGTATATTGGGATTGCAGGATATAGAGAAATTTATTCAGTATTACCTTGGCTATATTAGTTAAATTAAGTCTAATATATTGGTATCGGAAACATTTCAACTGCAGTAGCAAATGTTATGTAGCCTGTAGCTATAGAAATTCCGGTCTGACGACTGGCGGGCGCTAGCTAGTCCACCCGGGAATGGTGGTATGAACCTTGTCGGGTCTAAAGGAACACAGCCTTCGTCCCGTTTTATGTGAAGCCTCGAGTTTGGTCTAACTGTGCAGTAACTTATTGTTAGATGTGTTTGAAAGAATGAAACCAAGTGTGCCAGACACGAATGGCAAGGTTCGTCTGCTGAAGGAAACTGACCACCGACATCTGGGCAGATATTGCTCATCAGCCTTGGTTGGCATACTATCTAGGTGAAGTAAAACTCCGAATACAAACCATCCTCACTAGGAATGAGCGATCAGATATTCTTTTACTGTCCACATATAACCATTAGCAACACGAATTACAGTATTCGCTTATGATTATATGGCAGTGAAACATTAGTCACTTTTGGCTCTTGTACGGCTGTGCATGACGATGATCCATATTTACGGTATTAAAAGATAATTTAGAATAACTAAATCCCTCAGATCAATTGCTCTGTATCTTTAGTATTCTCATGGCTTGCTGTAATGTTAAAATTAGATTTACAATGCTTACTATAACAATAAGTGTTCTCACAGTCTCACTGAATGTAACAGCTAACCGAACAGATTTGAAAATCTGAAGAAAATTAAGAATAATAATTTCGTTGCGAACTTCAATACTTTATTACCATAACCACGAAGCAAAGCGAAATACACTACTCAAAATCTCAAGAAGACCGAATTATTTGTTTGCTACAATGAGTTATGCTAGTTTACAGAATAAACATTGCTTAGCAATAACTGAGTTGGCATTTTTTACAGAAAGACGTTGCTTAATAGTGTGTTTGTTTACTTAGAAGATTAGTGAAGTAAATTTTTTTAATGAAACAAGTTTTATGTCAAAAAATAAATATTGACTTATTTTTATATGATGATTTAATTTCCAACAAATTAATTCACTTTCACATAAATCATTATGCTTAAGATTATTGCTCATACATCACGAATTTTTCATTTTTCGGTCCCTTGACGGCTCTTCCGGAACGAGTTTCAACATGTCGTACTGGTACTTTGCTAGGTTTCAATTTCATATTGTGTTTATCTCTTTCTGTAGAGGCTCCAGCCCTATTGGCTAATGAGAGCCCCATTGAGGCCAAGTCAGATCCAATCTTAGTGTGCCTGATAAGATGTTTTTCTCTTTCATATCTATTAAGTTCATGCCTACCAAATTATCAGCGTCCTCAAATTTAAAATTAGCCTCCATGCTAATCACACTTAAATATATATCTGATTAATCTAGTAATAGGCGCAGGTTTGCGTACTCTACGCAACACTGCACCCGAGTATATAACCTGGAAAGAGATTAGACACGAAAAAAAGTTATCAAATTACCCGTTCCTCAGCAATCCCAATATGCACAAGTAAAACAGGCAACTCGTTTTGAATGCTTGTATTGTGAAGATAGAAGTTTGTAAAACCAAACTAATAGATAAAATGGCAAATGAATCTTACTAGAGAAGACCGCACCAGACAGTCACAGAATATATAAAACCTCGAATTACGCACAATTCATATATATATATATATATATATATATATATATATATATATATATATATATACTGCAAGTATTTAAACAAAGAATGTCCTAAAATTAAACGAATATTTTCTTTTCTAAAATAATATTCGTTTTATTCATCCACGGTGGTTTAAATTTATCGATAGTTATTACTTTAATTTCGTCGGAAGTGATGTCTTACGCTACACTTTCCTCGGTTGTCTTGGTTTTAATCTTCACTCCTTTTTCACATTTACCTGGCTCTACTTTTTCACACATCTTCGAATCAGATCTATCCTGAGCTTCTTGATATTTCGATGGATATCGTTCCTCAGTCTCCGTCCAGGTAAACTGGAATGCAGCGATCCAGTGTTATACACTACTGTATGTATTTTTATCATTCATACGATTGATTTTAATGACCCCTTATAGAAAGGAGTTAGACAATTTCGTCTGTTCTCGTTAGATATGTATAACTGAGATGCCAACTTTAAATATGAAGATACATAGCATTTAGACCTTGGACTTCTAATCTTGGTTGGAGCTAAACGAATTGTTTTATCTCTAGATGCTCCAACAAACCAATCTACTGAACTAGAGGTCCAATCTCAATGACTAGTAACAAATTAGTTCAATTATGACCAGAAGCATAAACGAAAGACAGCATGAACGGAAAGTATAATCTCGTACACATTTGTTTGCTTACTGGCGACTCATCAGTAGAAACCGGTATTACGCTCTTTACCCACTATATATTTGGGTGAGGAATGTGAGAAAATAGGACTCCGGACATTTCGACTTCCGGTTTCGGAAGCCTTTTCCAACGGAAAGTGGGTAAAGGGCGTAATACCGGCACTTACTGATGAGTTTCCAGTAAGCATACAATAACTGTGTACGAGAGTATACTTTCCGTTTATGCTGTCTTTCGTTTATGATTCTGGTCATAATTGAACCAATTTGTTACTAGGTGCGCAACACCTAATACATAATTGAATATATATAAGTTCTTCACCACAAACAGTATTTAATCTCAATAATTCTCCATATAAAAGTTCTGCTATGGATGTTCCTAACTGAGCTCTGTATATATTTCGCATTACCAGAAAAACTATTGGCAAATTGTGTATCCGGCTGGATCCTCCAGTGCAGCGTGATGCAGCCTTCAGCTCCCTGTGCAGTCTCTCAACTACAACATTAGCTCTGGGATTATATGCACATGTCTTACTTTATCCCCAATGATCTGATAATTAGTTCAGACATAAACTGACTACCGCGATCACTAGTTATCCTTACTCGTACACCATATCGTTATGCCCATTTATGTAAGAACATAAGTAAGACTTCTTAAGCTGTCATATCCTTCAGGATTGCTACTTCCAATTGACGACTAAAAAGATCAACCATCGGCAGCAAATACCTCCGGCCAGAAATTACGGGCATTTCTACTATATCAATATGTAGATGTATAAAACGACCCGCTGGTATACCAATCGTTTTAATTTCGGTACTAGAATGACACCGGGCACATGTCCTTACCCAAGTCCTTAAGTCATTAGACATCTGATGCCATAGATATCTATCAGTGGCCATCCTGATAGTTGCCTTAATGGTGGGATGACCAAATTCATGCAGCTGTTGAATTATCTTATACCTTAATTCTAACGGTACACAGTGTCTAGGTTTTCTCCTGGAGATTTCACAAAGTAACCATTTGTCTCCCACCTTCTCGTGTGTATACGCGGACCTCTGCCGACACAGCAAATAAATGATCAACAATTTGTGCTTCCATCAATTGCCGAGCAAAATCATTAGGAGACACAACAGAGCATACGAGTGACTCCAAACGTATCATATCCTCATTTGATATGTTTTGTTTGTTGAGTATGCCTGCCTCCACATTCTCTCTTCCTGAGATATGAGTAATAGTAAAATCAAATTCTGCGAGTGTGGTTATTTGTGAATTCACCCGCCGAGAATAATTAAGCCTATTCGTCTTCCCTAGGATACTTATCAAAGGCTTATGATCAGTTAATATTTTAAACTGGTGTCTATTTAGGTAGTGTTCAAAATGCAACACTGCAGAATAAACTGATAGTAACTCCTTTCCAGGCGTGTCATATCGCTTCTCACTCTCTTGGAGTTTCCGACTGTAGTATCCTATCGGCTTGACTAGGCCATTAGTTCTCTGATGTAACACTGTTCCTGTGGCTACATCGGAAGCATCTGTGACCAACTCAAACGGCTTAGTCCAATACACAGGTGCTAATATGGTGATTTGGCTTAACAGATTTTTGGTTCTCTGGAATTTCTCCTCGTCGTCTTGGCTAAAATTAATATTTCAAGACATCTTGATCGTGCTCCGTTCACGAACTAAATGTCGAGTTAACGACCTTAGGATTTCAACTAAACCTGGTATAAAACGTCGAGAATTGCTAATTATCCCCAAAGATCTACGCAGTTGACGTACATTTCTGGGTTCTGTCACATCTTTGATTGCTTGGACCTTATCTTCATGTGGGGCTATCAATTTCAACCACAGCGGATAAAACTGCTAATTATTATCTACGCGTTATTGGCTTCAAACCTCTGTTTTCACGAAAATTTCTCGAACTGAAAAATGGGTGTGTCACCAGGGCGTGGTGGATTTCCGACCGGCAATCGGATCTCCTATAAAAAACCACATGAGCCCGACGACGGCACCATGACTCGGAGTGTGTTCCACGCCACAAAAGGGTTCAACAGCCACAGGATTACATGGACTCCTGGACAGTACCCCGTACTTCCGAATGGCGAATGAGCTCTCAACAGCCACCGGCAACCATGCAACTTACTGCTGCCTTGCAGACTGCGCTTGGATGTGCAAAGGCTAGAGGTGCGTCCTCGATCAAAAAGCCGAGTGGTGAGGGGACACCACTTGTACCAAATTCCCAGGAAACTCCATGAAATGTGGAGCCGGCTTATCCTCCAAAAAGAGTCAGCCGCAGTAAAGTAAAGTAAGTAGGTAATGGGGGTTTCGACTTTCTTAAGCTGGCGATATGAATCTTTTCTAAATGAATGGATCTCTGTAAACAGCCGACTTTATGTGGTATGCTTAAGGACTACTAATATCTATGCTAGATACTTAGATCAACGTTATCTTTTCGTTGTGTCGGTATTTTCTCCCACAGATGATATCAAATACGTTTTCTACTCCTACCTAAGCTCTTTACTAAGAAGAGCCGGAAGTTCATATTTTGTCTTGGCTTTAGGTAACGAATTTTCAAGTTAGACGCTTAAGCGACGTAGAATTTAATCATGGTTGGGGATACACGTTAATTTTTTATACAAAACGATAATTATGTATGACTGTTGGATAATTGTGCGGAGCATAGATTAAACTTAAGTAGGACAAACATCAGACGTAAGGCGTTCCGCCACATTGCGTCCTCCAGCTCCCGGACAACTGAACTCAAATGGATCGTTCAGTAATTAATTACAGATGGCTTGATTCAATCTAGGTCTGTCGTTCATTTTGGAACGCGTTTGTCGACTCGGACCATTCTCTTATCTATTTTAGATTTACACTTATCTTACGGAAAAATAAATAATAAATTTCAAATAAACTCGACCAGTCGTCTTTTGAACAAAAATTTGAATGTATTCCAAAATCAGCATTAGCTGTTCTTGTTGAAAATACGAACTTTCTGTGGACGAAGATAAGATCCACTATGCACGATTCAGGTATTACTGCATGTGACATTGTTGACTACCGTAGAATTAGTCACTGCGTCTGAATAGTCTATGGCGTTTGTGTAAACTTTTCGTAAAATTCATGCTAGCTTGGCTTAGAATACTACTCCCATAGTTGTAAGACGCTTACCTAAATATGATCTAAAAGTCAATCTTCAATCCTTTTGAGTCAGAATAGCCGGAAAGTTGAAAGAAGCTTTCGGATCAGTTAACAGCCAATGTTTATTATAACATTCTTCAGCAAATGGTCGGAGAAATTTTTTTAAATAGCGAATATATAAATGATTGCAACAGCGATCCAATAACCAATCAGACAATCCATCTGGATAGTTAAGCTAAACAATTCAAGAAATTATTTTGGCATCAGCATCAGTTATGTTCCTGGAAAATATGCCTGTATAAAAAGTAGAATAGAATAAGATCGTCTCTCCAAAATCAAAAAGCTGCTGACCCCGACAATTTCTTTCCGAGCATCTTTAAGAATGATGGCGACACCATTTCCCGGACATTCATTAACCTTTTTGGCTATGCGGAATTGGGAGGTCGTGTTGGGTTCTCGGAGTGAGACGACTTCGATTCCTATCTTTAAAGAATGCAATCGTAATTTGCGCGTCAACCGTCGTGTTATAACCTTGACTGTAGTCGTATCCAGGTTATTTGCTTCGATAATCTTACGCCGTCTTAGCGCTTCTCGTGAATCACACACAAGACCAGAACAAATTGGATTCCGGCCAGGATGTGTTTGTATATAGACTATGTTTAACCTGAACGGGGATATGTATAATGCCGTACCCTAATAGCAGCCTTTCTAGACTTCAAGGGTACATTTGACTCAATGGATTGCAATGATCTATTGTAGATTCTGTCACCAAGCGGGATTCCCACTAAATATGTAAATATTATACGCTCCCTTTACACAAAATTTATGGTTACGTTAATGACTACAGTGTATTTACGCACATGTTTACTACGATTAGTGTTGCTCATCAAGGCTTTCTACTTTCGATATTTTTGTTTAATTTGCTATGCGTAATTCTTCTCTGTACATTCAGAATTCAGGTGACGACGTGCTTCCGGGTGGTAGATTAATCAATCTTAACTATGTTGAAAATATTGAATTATAAATAAACAACCGCGGTTCTGCTCAGGCCACCTTGAATAAATTATCAATCGTTGTTCCGAGGTTAGTATGAGAATCGCGATAGCTAGAGGAACTTTCTCTTACCCTCACCATTCATGGAGAAACGCAAGTATCTTTGAGAAAATTTACAACTATTAGTTTACTAATGTTTTTAGAATATCATCATCATCATCATGCCAAGCCATACAAAGCCAAAAGTGACATGTTTTCCTGCCACATAACTATAAGTCGTTCATGGTTAAATGTGGACTGTAGAAGAACACTGTGTCGCCTATTCCTAGTGAAGATGGTTTGCATTAAAAATCTGATGACATTTTATCATTTAAATTATCTATAAGAAAATACAGTTGACGCCAATTCGCTAAAATAATAGAGGTAGGAACGTTTATTTCCCCCAAATGATTTATATAATGGAAATGCACTTATTCCAAAAGGCTCTGTAGCCACTAGAGCTTATCCTCTTTCGTAAATGTCTTAATATAAAACGGCCAATGGCTAAAAACTGATTTCCACTTTTCTTTTATTATTAAAGATTTTAGGAAGATAATTTTTCTCCATTCAATCAATTATTCCACATGCTTATGGTGTGACTCCATTATAGTACACCAGCATACGCTTAGCAGGGACTAATTTGCCTTTCATATAGAAACATTTTTAACTAGATGATGTAAACGACAGATACCTTAATATTTTATTTGATATGACGAGGCTGTTTTTATCTAGTTTGTTGATGCCATAATGTATGCAATAGGTTATTTAAATGACACAACTTACTACATGAATATTTCTATAATAATGAAGCTTGTCCAGATAAATGAAGATTAATCTGTTTTAAGATAATCATGTCAAATGTCCGATGTTAACATATCTTTTGGCTTCATTCAAATATGGACCAAAACGTTCTAATTTATCAGATTTTCATTGTACATATCGTAATTTTGGTGAATAATAAGAAATATAGATTTTTATTTTTACGATAATAATTCAATGAGGCCCGAACTAGAGCGCAAACCTCGTACAAACTAACAATTTTGAATTGAACGCCATCATGTAGCATTGCTCGTTGTAAACTTACTCATAGGAAAATCGAAAGCAAGAGAATAAAAGAAATAAATGCTGCTGAGTTGAGCGGATGTTCAATCTCATTCTAGTAGCCAGGAGACTGATCAGACCAATTAATTGTACATGTAGAACACCAATGATAAGCTCTTTCATCATGCACAGAAGTCAACTAAAGCCCGCTTACCAGAACTTGCTATACTGAAATATGCTGACATTTCACCGTCCAGTCTGCATGGTTCACATCGCTGCGCCTTGTAACTAGATGTAGCTCATGGTGTTGGCTGAGAGTAAGATTGGAAAGCCTGGCGCATTTATTGCGGAAATTGCCAGCCAGGATCCATCTTCCTACAGCTCCATTTTCCGTACAGTCTATACGTTCAATTGCGGAACACCGCTCAAGGCCAAAGGTCAAATGTAAGCTAGGCCCGGAAGAAAAAATTTGGGAGTGCTCAAATCAGTTGTGATCTCTTGTAGACTTTCAGTGTAAATACCATTCCTGTACCGTTCGTCAGCCTTAGTTTGATAAGTTCACGAGCCAGGATCCCTGACCTTCCAACAGTCAATGGATGAACTATCGTAGGGACTAAGCGGATCATGAGGACAAAAAACTTGCTGGAATTTCATCCTGCATATTTTGCGTGTGGTCTGCTCCGGTACAAGGCTTAAGAGTTTAAGATTTAAATGTGTACTATTTTTAAACACAACAGATTAAATACGAACTTTTTTGCACTGTATGTTGCTTTAAAAACAAATTCGAAATCATTGTGATGTTTATCCATTCATTTTTTTCAGTTGGCCTTGACTCGGCAGGAAAGACCACAATTTTATACAAGCTGAAGCTGGGAGAAATTGTGACTACAATCCCAACAATTGGATTTAATGTTGAAACAGTAGAATACAAAAATATAAATTTTACTGTATGGGATGTAGGTGGGCAGGACAAAATTAGGCCATTATGGCGCCACTACTTTCAGAACACACAGGGTCTCATTTTTGTTGTCGACAGCAATGACAGAGAACGAGTTGCTGAAGCTGCAGATGAGCTAAACAAGATGCTTTCCGAAGAAGAGCTACGAGATGCCGTGGTTTTGGTATTTGCCAACAAGCAGGACTTACCAAATGCTATGTTGCCGGCTGAATTGACACAGGCGTTGAAGTTAAACAACCAACACGGCAGAACTGTATGTCACTCGTTCTATTTGTCTTTCATTGTAGTTGCCTGCTAATTAATGTGCTTGTGTTATAACATGGTCTCAATTTGATGAATTTCCGCGAGTTGCGTTCGCGGGTTGTTGCTTTGCATTATCAGTTTCACAAAGATCCGGTTGATCACTATTTTCCGGTATGCATCTTTTTTGTCTTCGATTAGGCTGGGTGCGTATTCGTTCCATGTCTTCAGAAGGCTTCAACATCGTCCATACTAACCATTGAAAATTCGGTGTTAAACAATCTTTGTGGTCTACATTTGCCTATTGTGAGTATTGTACTGTGCATAGTGGCCTAATGATGGTGCCTGATAGAATGCACCGAAACGTCGCCAGTAAACAAGGATTGTTTAACACCGCATTTTCATTGGCTAGCATGGACGATGTTGAAGCCTTCTGAAGAAAGGAACGAATACGCACCCAGCCTGATCGAAGACAAAAAACAGATACATACTGGCAAAATGGTGATCAATCGGATCTTTGCAAAAACTGATAGTGCCAAACAGCAATCCATGAACGCAACTCGCGAAAATTCATCATAGGAAGCTCGCATTGTGCAACAACTCTTCAAATCAGGGTCTCAATGTTCTCGATTGGCAATGATACTTACTATCTAGCGCTGTCATCATATCCTTTTATATCGCTTTTGACTTTCGGGTCTCATATCAGCATTTGTAGGTCGCGGTACAAGCGTGATTCATTTACACTTTAATGTGCACGTGTATCAATTTAGTAATAAAGATGATACATAATTGCAGTTATATATATATCTACAAATGGAAATAACCGTCGTAAAGGCCATCCCCTCCTCAACGTGGTACGACGGTGTCAACCATGTCTCGATGGCCGATCGTACATGGGCTAACGGGGCTATGGCGGTGGTGTCACCAGGGCGTGGTGGATTTCCGACCGGCAATCGGATCTCCTATAAAATACCACATGAGCCCGAAGACGGCACCATGACTCGGCGTGTGTTCCCCGCCACAAAAGGGGACAGCAGCCACAGGATTACATGGACTCCTGGACAGTACCCCGTACTTCCGAATGGCGAATGAGCTCTCAACAGCCACCGGCAACCATGCAACTTACTGCTGCCTTGCAGACTGCGCTTGGATGTGCAAAGGCTAGAGGTGCGTCCTCGATCAAAAAGCCGAGTGGTGAGGGGACACCACTTGTACCAAATTCCCAGAAACTCCATGAAATGTCACAAATACCGTTCATGCTACGGCGTCCCCGGCAAGCGACGCGCTCTGTATCAGCGCGAAAACACCTATTTATTTCGGGTGTTGGAATGTTCGATGTTCCGAAATGGCTGCCAACCGCCCGGCATGGAGAGGTATAATCCGGGATTTCTATGGAGCCGGCTTATCCTCCAAAAGGAGTCAGCCGCAGTAAAGTAAAGTAAGTAAATGGAAATAGTTTCTGTAAAGACTTATGTCGACAATGACTATTAGGCCTGGCATTGAAAAAGTTCAAAATAAAATTAAAGTAGAATTATGTATGAGTGAGTGCATCAGTGACTAGCTATTGCCGTGGATACTACTTTACTGCGGCTGGCTCCTTTTAGAGGATAAGCCGGCTCCATTGATATCCCGGATTAAACCTCTCCATGCCGGGCGGTTGGCAGCCATTTCGGAACATAAAGAGGGCCAATGACGCTCCCAGTGACGCGGACCATAAACATTGCGTAAACCTAGGAGTTCCATGTCCGATTTGATTGTTGCAAGCCATGTCTTCAGTTGTCCGCCTCGGCGGCGGCGCCAGTTTGCACATTGACCTGGGTTCATCACCTGCCGTACCATTTCGTCTTCGGGTTTGCGTAGTACGTGCCCGAACCATTGCCGTGGATACAATATAGTGATTGGTTGCTTCCTTATATTAGGCCTCAAATTTAGTATTATCCGAAATTTCACTACCATTATCTCTCTCCGCCATCCTTTCTCTATATTATATTCTTTCGTAACCTATCAACAGCACTGTGCCATCGTACGAATATATTGTTTCTCAGTTCAGATTTTAATTACATTGACCTGATAACAGTACCGCAATACTGTGTTCTTTGCACCATTTTATTAAACCCACATTTTCTATAAACTATTGCACGCAAGAATAAGTTAATTAATTCGGGAATTAAATATTACTGTGTGGAAATAGAATTTTGATATTTATGAGAAGTGCAACAGCATGGAAAGGAATCGATGACAATCCGTACGTTATATATATATATATAATCACGGGGTTAGTGTTTTTATCAAGATTGCGATATTGATTTTAATAAATATTGTCACAGCCCGCGCAACCATTGAGCGTTTAAGAACTTAAAATATTTGCATTTGCGATATATCTTTAAAAGATAGGTACCCCATTATATTTAAAGAGTATTTTTACTTAATTCTTTTTTCTGATTTTCTTGATAGCATACTCTGAAATACACAAATATCATTTTTTGCCAATGTCTATTGTAGTGGTATGTTCAGAGCGCTTGCGCTACACAGGGTGAGGGACTGTACGAAGGGTTGGATTGGTTGTCAACTGAGTTGGGCAAACGAGGATAGTTCGACGTTTCGACATTCAGTGTACCTGTTACGTTTCGTTTTATCTACATACTACGAAAGTACGGAGGCCTTTTGTTGACTTTTTTTGTCACTATGTACCGTATGCACTCTTCTGCATTGATGCAAAAATACTCATATACGGAGGTTGTTACTATGATCATATAATATAAACACTCGTATACTGGTGGAATTTTGCATTCCAAATTCCGTTCAGTGTTCGCTTGTATTTTCTCATCATACTACATTGTCAGCTTGTCTGGTTTGAGCAACAAGTTTCTAAAATTCGAGTTTGCTATTAACTATGACAATTCTAAATTGTATGTTCATTTGTTATTTAATTATTACATTCTTCGTGTTCAGATTTCACTAGTGAATTGTTTTGTGGGACAAAGTTTTTTATTATTTGGTCTTTCTCTTGTCTTTTACTTAATAATAACCTGTTTAGTTTTCTTTAGGCTGCCAAATTATCGTTTTAGGCATCCATTAGAAAAAATTACCCGGTTACTTATTTTACCTATGCCTATTGATATATTCTTTTAATATATCGATGAGTAAACAATTCTATACTTAAAATAGAGCACCTAGCAATGCTTTTCGGTATTTGTAAATTGTGTCTGCCGAATCATTGCTAACTATTTGAGGCGCATTACTTGACTCCAAACAGAAAAGTTTAGTTTGTTTTTTTCAGTATTTGCTGTCCTGTTAGATATGTAGCTTGATCACGCGTGTGCGCGAAATGTTTGCTTATTTTAATTTTAATGTTTTCGTTTACATTATGGATTTCAAAAATTATATTTTATTACAAAATTATTTCTTGAATTTTATAAAACAAAACTTATACCTGAATGGGCGAGTGGCGATAGCAATTATTTAAATCAAGGTTGCAAGCTTGATATAAACACCAATCCCATTATATAAAATTCGCATTAAAGTATATCCGTATCATTAAATATCCGATCACATCGAATGTACAATTCCTGAAGCCGTATTTTACGCTAACAAAACAGCATCGTTGGCAGTCGCTCTTAACTAAGGAGACCGATGGGAAACTCGTGGAACGCTAACGGCGGCCTAAAAATTCACCATACGTACTGTGTATCCCGCCCCAGATTAATGGACAGTTTCGCTTAAATCTAGTCAGGCCCATGCGACACTAACTACGAATGATTCATTTAACTTAGCGCCATCGTTTTTCTCTATTTAGCACGTTACGTCCATAGTATTCTGCTCGATGGATTTTGAGCGCACGAGAATGTCAATTTCCGCATTTCAATTTGGTGATTGGCCTGGTATGCAGAGAAATCGGACCTATGTGACGAGGTCGCGCGTTACTAATCAATCTAATAATCGACGTTTAAGAGACTTTAGTGGAAGGCCGTTTCTTGTGTATATTTTTAGGTAACTGTTTATTGTAGGCATGCCCCAATTAGTAACTGTGTGAAACACAAACCTTCTTCATTTTAGTGATGCCATGTTATACGACGGAGAAATTTTAGCCTTTTAACTCTGATTTATTTCACCTGTAACATTTTATCCACTAGCATCACAGTTTTCTTTTCTAAAAGTGTTGTGGCTGATTATGAACACAATTGTGTTCGTTTTATTTTTCTAATTAAAAAAAATTAATAGCACGTTGAAAGTTTATCGGTAAATATTCTTTTTACTCACATTGATGGTACTTGAATATGATAGATCCCACTAATAGAACCAAGACAATATCAGTTAAATATGTACATTTATTTCAATTGCAACATGCTTAAATATAAGGAAATACATAAAAACATAAGCAGAAAATTCGATCCACCACACGTGGGTTCCCGAACAGCCTATACTAACAAAGTAGAGCATTGGAAAGTGCAAACACGCACGCATATTCTGGCAATTCGTAACTAAATTGAAAGACAATGAATAATAGTGTGTTAACCTCTATTTCATTGAAAAATTGAGTTTACCTGAGACTTGTCTATCAAGAGCACTATTTTACGTGTCCACATTTTCGTGCAACTCATAACACAAAATAAGGATAATTGAAAAGAAAGTGATGAATTTCGTATAATATTAGAGATAACTGAAAGAAATAACTTTTATGGGAACAGTTAGACACACGAAATCATGTGTTGCGCATCCAGTAACAAATTGGTGCAAACAGATCCCGAAGATTAAAGCAAAGTCAGCATGAACGCAAGGTATAATCTCATGTGCACATTTGTTATGTGATAACTGGCGAGTCATCAGTAGAGGCCGGTATTACGCCTTTTCTTCGCAGAAACATATAGTGGCACAAGGCGATATAGCGGATCTAGATAAATCACCAGAAAGGAATGTTTACATTAGATTGTACCTTGCGTTCATGCTGACTGGTTTAATGCTGAGGTCCTATTTGAACTAATGTACTACTAGCTTGGCAACACCTAATACGTAATTGTATAAACTTTTGTTTGGCAACATCCAGCACGCAAAAATGTTGTTTTACCACGAGCTATCAATAAGCCAAATTGAAAGGCTTACAACAGCACTGGCCAGCTAAAACGCCTGTGATTTAAAGTCATTAATGCTTTCTACAAATTCAACGTCATTCATTACAGCCAGATTTCCTTCTGCGTCTCTATCGTTACCATACTGGAAAGCGTCGATCAACTCTTCTGCGTCACTATCGGTTTCACTGTCGACTTCCATAAGTTCTGTTTGTAAAGTTAAAAAAACATGGGATTTTTATCGTTATGCCAGAGAATTTCGTAATTTTATTTTGCATGTTCACAAATTTTCCTGATATTATTCTTTGCATAGCTGTTGAATTGTTAAATTGACAAAATAAAAACTTTTAAATATGGAGAAATTGAAAATTTATATAGTTAAACGAACATTGGTTGCGCGGGCGTGATAACAATTATTATAATCAGGGTTGCGATCTTGATATAAGCACCTAACCTTATAATTACTTGTCAGTATAAACTGAGAATTGTATAGCGTAGAAAAGGCAATTCATCCAGTAGACCGGTTTCGTCCTTATTGGGAACTCCTCACATACTGGTCAGAAATTTTCCGCGGACAGGGCTCGAACCCGGGCAAGTCTGCTTCGGAATCCGGTGCTCTAACCACCGAGTCACCCTGCCGCAATATGTCATTATTGAACAGACGCACACCAATGCTCGTTTAATTCTATAAATGTTCATTTCAATACCACTTCATTATGTAATGTCTATGTATGTGTATGTGGCAAAAGCAACAAAAAACTAATGTCTGTAACAAATTAGTTCAGTTGCGACCAGAGGGATAAACCAAAGACAACACGAACGGAAAATATAATCTAATGCACACTCGTTTCGTGCTTACTGGCGACTCATCAGTAGGAGCCGGTATTACGCCCTTTAACCACTGTACATTTGCTTACTGCGAAATGTGATAACTGATATCGATCAAGGCCAGAGTGTATGGATTTACTGGAGTAATAGGTGTTCAGAAATAGTTGTAATTCTCAATTTCGGTGAACTATAGCATAAATTGATATCCATAATAGTTTTGATACCATATACCTTTTCGGTACTATAATGTTGGTATCGGTTGCTGACACAGCAGGAATAGTGTTAGTATCCTTCACAGACTCAGTATATATATATATATATATATATATATATATATATATATATATATATCATAGAGTGTTTAGCGTGAAGTCGAATTTTCGAGACTATATGATGCTGGCTTCACTACCGTAGGTTTATACATTCGTCTAGGAGATTTACCGTCCTATTATCCCACATTCCTCACTCAAATATAAAGGGCGTAATACCGGCTCCTTCTGATGAGTCGCCAGTAAGCACGAAACGAATGCGCATGAGATTATACTTTCCGTTCATGCTATCTTTGGTTTTCTCCTTCTGGTCACAAGTGAACTAATTTGCGACTTACTTGCATATACATTAGTTCTCCGCAACAAATAGTATTTAGCTAATGTTCGTGACTGCATAGAAATTAAGCAACCGACAATTCCAGTCACGTACAATGTATGGAAGACTACTGGAGGTGAGAGCCGAAAATCTAATTTTGTTTTTCATATATATGCAATGCGGTTTGATACTCGAAAGTCAGTTTGCCATCGTAATCTGATGATGATCATGGAAGATCGAAACGCGTCAGTGCGTGCGACTGGCGGTAGTTTTATATGTTGTCCGACGACTGGTTAAATACAAGGATTGGTGTTTGCCGAAGCTCGCAAACGTTTGAAAAAATTGTTACCATCACCATGGCAATCAACTTTGTTTAATTGTATATATATATATATATATATATATATATATATATATATATATATATATGTGTGTGTGTGTGTGTGTGTTGTGTGTGTGTGGAAAGCTACAAACAGGTGACTGCATAGAAATTGTGCAACCAAAATTCCAGTCAAGCGAGACTACTAGAAGTGAGAATCACATATCTTATTTTGCTTTTCATATATCTAATCGCGGTCTGATCCTCGCTAGTCAGTTTGCCGTCGTATTCTGATGATGATCACGGACGGTCTGTACGCGCCAGTGTGTGCAACTGACGGTATTTTTGCTATACATATATGGCAAAAGCTGCAAAAAGTTAATTTTCGGCTATCGCTTCAAATAGTCTCACATACATTGTTCTTGATTGTAAATGTTGGCTGCACAATTTCCATGCAAAGTACAATGTATGCGAGACTACTCGAAGCGATAGCCGCATATCTAGTTTTGCTTTCCTTATTTGTGCGTTGCAATTGCACTTTCTTAAGTCAGGTTTCCGTCGTGCTCTGATAATGATCATGGAAAGTTGAAACGCGTCATCACGCATGGCTAAAATTAGTCTTGCTGCGAATGGCTACGTACAATGGTAATGGTGATCATGGAAAGTTTGCAAACGTAATTTATAGAAATTTTATCGTCACCTGTGAAATCACTGATTGTTTAATTGTAGAATGTATATACGCTGCATTGGTGAATTGTTCTTCTTTAAAGAGGTACTATAAGTGTGTTTACCAGCATATGCATCCATTTTACGCTACTTCCATTTATTTTGGTACACCAGAGTTAATTGAAATATGCCAAAAGCCAATTGCATGTGTAATGAGATACGTAAATTACCTTCATTCCAGAAATAATTCGCCTTAATCCAGTTAGGAAATTTTTGACTTTGATTTGATAGTGGAAGGCGAGCGAATTCAGATTTCGCGTCAGATCCAACGTTGGTGGTTGCAGGCTCCCCATTCCGCAGAACTGGCGATGGTTCACTGTCGCGACTAAACAAACGTTTGAAGCCCGAAAGGTTATTTTCCGACGCGAATTTGTTTATTGTAGTAGGCTGGATGTTATTCTGCTTACACTCAACACTTGGAACCCTGAGGTTGTGATCGTTAGATCTGTACGAGTTGATGGCATCAGAGGTTGGTTGAATCTTTCCGGAACAGTCATTGTCGCTGTCTAGTTTTTTTACCGGGGAAGGTAAAATATCTTTAAGACAAAAAGGCAAAAATACATTATTAGAAGTGTTGGCTACAACGGCGAACCTGTCCCCTTACTGAAAAAGCATACGTTGAAGAACGGAAAGTGACATGCCTGACTTTAAAGTAATTAATACTAGTTTGTACAGACCGTCAGATTTTAAATTATTGCTGAGTAGAATTCTGCTTTAGCAAGCAGATCAACGCATGGGCTTAATATAAAGAAACTGTATTTTGAAAGTATATAAAAATCACAATGTGAAAAAATTGACCTATATAACAATTCCTACCAAAAGGCTGCAACGAATGCAGAAGCTTTGGTCATCCTGGCGTGGTCGCCATTGTTGTGTCCACCTAAATTGAATGGTCCACGTACACGTATGTCGTCTGTGTTTATTATCAGCGTATCGTCCAGACGAGACTTAATTATGCCTAATTCTGCAGTTTAATTATTCATTTGAGAAGTCAGTCCTTGAATCAACGTTTCCAACCCATCAGAAGCCATTTTAAATGTACCACACATGCTTTATTTTTTTCACTTAATTATATATAGAATTTCGCTCGCACAACGAGCATCGCTTTAATAAAACAAATTTACAAATATTAATTAATTTATGTTCACTTCGGCTCGAAGTCTGCTTTTATCATTGGGCTGACTGCTTCATTCTTATACGGGCGCCTCTGCGAGGAATTTCTGTTGAAATAATGTCTGCCCTAGATAAGACGCTTTGTTCATTATTTGTCTTAAAGGCGGCTATTGCCACAATAAATTTGAACTCCAGCGAGCATTACCGACAAGGTTAATTTTAATAGTCTCTCCGTTTTGCTAAATCACATTTCAACGCGATAGAGTAACGCCGACGTTATGAAAACTTCTGGCAGACTACCAAAGAAATTCCGGAGGACAATTAAAGCCGTAGAAAATTTCAACCGTCTATCTCGTGATTATACACTTTTTTATATCCAATTTTGTGTTTGTTACGGCGTACTTCGTAACAAATTAGTTCAAATAGAATCACAATTTTATACGAAATTCGGCATGAACTAAAGGTATTTCGTGTTTGATATCGATCGATGTTAGTGTGGATTTTCTGATGTACATATCATTATACTTGTAGCTGATTCAGTCTCGGCATATATATATATATATATATATATATATATATATATATATATATATATATATTACATATAGTTAGTTCGCTTTAAAGTCTCATTGCCGAATACTTCATATGAAGTAAATTCTATCACTGCTTAAATACACATTCGTATGTGGAGTATCGTATCGTCTAACTGTCAAACATTTCTTAATAAAAAAAGTTCGTGGTTATAGAGCATGGTACCGATTCATACTGATGATTTGCCTGTAAGTAAGAAATGCTTAAGTATATAAGATTACATATTTAAGTCACCTGACTTTGGTACTTTCTTCTGGTACTATTTGGACTATATACGCAACACCTAATACTCACACGCACACATTATTTCTCTGCAACCTTTAAATACATCAGTCAATCTTTAATGCAGCATCGAATGTCAAATATAAAATACGTTTGTAGGTCAATATTTGTGTAAGGTTGGTGGCCAACACGGTGCAATGCAGAGGCCTTAGCAGATTCTTCATCTTCACACACACACACACACACACACACACACACAAGCTCTTCCGGAAATGCTAGCGCACGAAAGCCACATCGACATGTTATCTATGGTTGCAAAGAATTAAGGTGTGTGCATGTCGTTTAAGGCACTATATTTTAACAGCGTTTTTGATTGAGAACTACTCTGCATACAATGTACTGTACGCAATATGTGTATCTTGACCCATACGCAAAAATTAATGCCATTAAATTTTTTTTCGTGTCTACTTTGCTACCTCAACCTGATTATTTCTAAATTTAATGTCTAGTTCAATTAATTCATGTGAGTGCTGCTCACGGGATGCGCTACGCGTAGTACAATTTAGTAAATGTTGTGTCCAGGAATCACCTATTAATGCAATATAAATTTGAACAAAAACCTGTCTACTAGACCAGGGTTTCCAACTTAAATGGTAAAAAGAAAGTTTTAGTGACATACTACTGCCAATTCGATATCAGTAACCATATAACTTACAACTAAACTAATGCTATCAGCGTGTGAAAATAGAACGTTTTCATTATAAGCGATAAATTTATTTCATCTTATTTTCATACAAATTTTGCATCGGCTT
The DNA here is from genome assembly GCA_029291075.1 of Eudiplozoon nipponicum. Lineage (NCBI taxonomy): Eukaryota > Metazoa > Platyhelminthes > Monogenea > Mazocraeidea > Diplozoidae > Eudiplozoon > Eudiplozoon nipponicum. The sequence goes on from JAQBSW010002294.1 coordinate 60,748, forward strand.
TTATTATACAAATCGATGTGTTTGACTTTGTTTAAACTGAGCCAGCTCATTAGCTTAGAATGTCACACTAGTGAATGCAGTCAGAGTTAACAATATTTATGCTTCATACAATGCTTGGCTAAAACCAAAAATTATATTTTAATAAACTATGTAACTGATGTTCAATTAATGGAAAATTATGCGCCTTTACAGCGATTATTTCATATATCATAAATTATTAGCGAAAAAATCGTGACCAGAAACGCTAGTTTACCTTTTTATTTGTGCTTCCAAAATAAACGCTCTTTCCTATATCTTGGACACCGCCTAAGCTAATTGGAGATACCTTATTTTCAAAAATTAGACGTGAAACGTAGTTTAAAATAGGGAGAGATTCGATATAAATGACAAACACTGTGTTTACGAACAGCTCTAACAAATAATCTCATGATATAATTAAACGAACATTGGTTGCGCGGGTGGTGATAACAATTCTTATAATCAAGGTTACGGTCTTGATATAAACACCTGACCTGTCCGCGGCAAATTCTGGCGAGTACCTGATGAGTTCCCAATAAGGACGAATCCGGTCTACTGGATGAATTGCTTTTTCTACACTATACAATTCTTAGTTTATACTGACATATGTAGGTTATTAATGGGTCAGGTGTTTATATCAAGACCGCTACCTTGATTATAATAAATGTTATCACCACCCGTGAAACTAATGTTCGTTTAATTATATAAATGTTCATTTCAGTACCACTTCCCCATGTAGTGTGGTGTCAGTTCAGTAATGACAGATTGGGGATTATTAGTTGGAACTTTGGGTCTAAATGGATGCCATATTAGCTCCACCTAAAGAAAAATAGACCAACCATGTTATATTAGTTAGTATATAACTGAAAATTGTCTGAAGTGTAGTGTGCGGCATGGTGGCTCAGTGGTTAGAGCACCAGATTCCGAAGCTGAAGTGCCCAGGTGCGAACCTGTCTGTGGCAAATTCTGGCCAGTACATGATGAGTTCCCAATAAGGACGAAACCGGTCTACTGGATGAATTGCCTTTTCTAAACTATACAATTCTTAGTTTATACTGACATATGTAAGTAACTAATGGGTCAGGTGCTTATATCAAGACCGCAATCTTGATTATAATAATCTCATGATATTACCGGATTTGCATTTTGACTAACGCAATTATGATTCCAGTTGTTTTTTTTCTTGAACAATATATTTCGACTGCCGTTATCGGCAGGCCCTCTTCAGTTGGTCCATCCTCATCAATTTTACACAACAAACAAATGAAGAAAGCGCGATATTTCCTCTGGCCATATCATTCTTAATCAGCAGCTCTAGTCTCACTTAGTTAGATTAACATGACAGCTACGGAAATGCACGCACACATGTGACACACAACTATTTAGTAAAAGATCAGTCTGAAGTATGAATGAACTGGCCAGCGGAAATATCGCGCTTGCTTCATTAGTTTTTTTAAGACTGGTGAGGATACACCCACTGAAGAAGGCTGCCGACAACGACAACCGAAATATCATGTTCAAGAAAGAAAACAACTGTAATCATTACTGTGTTAGTGAAAGCGCAGATCACGTAATTTTGGATTAAACGAGTTTCGCAAAAAAAACAGTTAATGTTCGTGACTGCATAGAAATTGTTTAGCCGACATTTCCAGTCAAGTTCAATGTATGCGAGACTGCTAGAGTTGAGAGCCGCATATCTAAATTTGATTTCCATATATATTCAATGCGGTTTGATCCTCGATAGTCAGTTTGCCGTCGTACTCTGATGATGATCATGGAAGGTCGAAACGCGTCAGTGTGTTGCGGCTGGCGATAATTTTGTTATGTTGTTCGACGACTGGTGAAATACAATTGGATTGGTGTTTACTTCAAGCTCGCAAACTTGATTTAAAGAATTTTCATTTCATTCTGGTTTTCTGGCCAGTCAGGCTAGAAAAAACGCTTCTCCCTATTATTATAGAACAAAAATAATATATCAGAAAATGTTAACTCGATTAAAAGTGATTATGGATCACAATGGTCAACTTAATAAACAATGGCCACCTTTCACGAATGGATAAGTTGGCCTCATGTGCGTAACCATTAATAGTGACAAATAGAAATTAGATATGAATGAAAACGACCATTCATGAAGGTTGTTGCTCTTGGTTGCGCAATGTGACTAAAAAATTAAACGTAACCATGATCGATTTGCACTCTCGGTTCCAAATTGATGCAATTGATCCTCGTTTCTGAGTACGCGTTGAGTTCGGCCTCGTGGGGGGTAGGGTCTTGATTCGTGCCCTCACTCCAAAGGCTTCCATATCATTTGTACTAACCACTGGGCATTAAATTCGATTAAACACGATTAAAAAATTCTCGATTCAAATGTAGCAAATATTGTGCTCCGAGTAGTAAAATGCTAGCTGAACGACGAAGCCCAGACACTAAGTAGGCGTATGGGCGGCATTATCATTTATGAGTGAATACAACATTTACATTGGTGTTACAGCTCGTTCCACATAAGATTTCTATCCCTGTTTTTACCAAGACATAATTCTAACCAATATATACACAGTTCACTACCTGATGTCTGCTGTCGCAATAGATTCTGAAGTAAGGATAAATTGTTTCTTCATGCGGCCTCAAGCTCCATAAAAACCAAATATACGTAAGATTGATCTCAATTTCTGCAACATACCTCATTAAAAATACCTCCAAAGAAAAGAAAGTAACTGATGGGGGAAATAACAGTTTATTAAGCAACCAAAGAGAATAGTATGCGTGATAAAAGTAAACATCTGAATCAAACCTTTTGTTATCAAAGAATTGATTTCTGGACCGGAGTAGGCGGGAGGTTGCAGCCGAGGAATTTTAATCTTTTTCAGGCTTGGGAGCAGCGGTTTCCAGTTGCAGCTTTCAGAAAATTTTAATCTACGATCATTTTTAGCGTCAGATATGGATGACCGATCAGACTCGAAAAGCAACGATTCATCATGGTAGAGTTGCGAAAGCTGAAATGCTGATGGTTCATTAGAGAGGGATTCCTTCAATTCATATGAGAAAAACTCGTCAGAATTGGCAAGTTCATAGAATTTTCTATGGTCGAATTCGGTCTGATTAGGCAATGACAAACTGTTCAGATAGCTTGCCATGGAGGCTGCATACATCATTCTTCGTTTTGCTGACGAGCGTTGTCCATAACTGTTGCTTAAACACATTTTAATAAACAAAACGTATTTTCATAAATTTTATGGCGTAATTCGTAAAATGTTACGTTAAATTAAAAAGTGGAATAATCCTATCACACACACACACATATATATATATATATATATATATATATATATATATATATATATATATAATGGGCATATGTAGATACTTGAGGCAAGGATTAGATAGAAATGGCTTTTGTATCTAAAAAAACCTTTCCTTTTTGCACATGGAAAGGATACTATGAAAGCAAGTCAAAAGAATGGACGCTCAAGATCATCTCAAACGTTGAACTTATATAATTTTGAATGTACCTGTAACAGCAGTTACATACGCAGGAAAAACATCTAATCAGCTGTATTAGTCAAAATTTACTTTAGAAGATTACACGCAAAGATCTATTACTAATGGGAAAATCCGCTAATAATTAATGCAAACCACAAATCTGATCAATCAAATTTGTAGTGCTTAGCAAGGCAAAATCGGAAAGACACATGAGGCATACTCTATCAAACAGCAAGCGCCAGATGTCAAAGTACATAAATTTCACTTCTATGATATCCAAATACACTGGCCAATATTAAAAGAAATAAAAATATAGGAAGTAATAAACAAACCGTCACAAAAGTTTTTCGAATCAAGAATAAAATAAAACCAACACTAATGATTACATTATTATCAGCAGTACCATTGAATGTTTCTGCGAAAAAGGAAATAATGCGATATTGTTTGCAGTAAATGTCGGGGCTAATAATCCACAATCCCTTACCCTTAAAGGTATTGGACCGAAAACAAGCTGCCAAAGTCTAAGAGCAGACAGACAACTGTCATAAACATCACTAATAATTTAAGAGGGGTACTTTTCTCAGCGCACGTACACAGGTCCAACTTTTGATCGTCATTGGTAGTCATATTGTCAGATGCTACACACAACAAATTTAGAGAATAATAGCAGTAACGATCAAGAGGGAAAACAAACGAGCGCATAATTGCATCATCATCATGCACAGCCATATAAAAGTCAGTAATAGCTAATGTTTCAGTTATTTAACCATAAAAGCAAAAAAACAAGAAATTTAAAAAATAAATAACGACAAAAATTAAAATTTATACACACAAATTAGTAAGATTTATGAGACAGAGGGCACCTAGTGACTATGAGCATATTCATATAGATAGCACACAGTAGTGAGGCAAACTAAACCCCTACACAACTCCAATATTTCCTAGTTAGCATTAAGGCAAGGCACCATCTTCTTTGTGGTTTTAACTGTATCCCGTCATAAACAACACCAAACATCGCAGCTAACTCTGCCCTACTAAGAAAAGGACGTTACGAAGATGATTCTATTAGAAATCTTTAATAAGATCGCCACTAAGCTCGACTCGGTGCCATGAAATGTCTTGAAGCCGGCTTATCCTCCAAAAGGAGTCAGCCGCAGTAAAGTAAAGTAAGTACTCGGTGCCATATCGCGCAGGGTTGCTAACCAAGAACTATGATGCGCACATGGGCTCCATCCCGGCAGACGAGTGGGTCATATACTACCCAATTTGGATGTAGGTTACTTCAATTGTTTCTGCCATGTCAAAATCTGTCCACCTTGTTTCTTAAGCACATCCGGCGCTGAGTTAGAGAATAGTGCTCTATTGGGCACACTAAATGGAGGCATATGCAAGGGATCAAGTCTTAATAGCCTATAATAAAATTGCACGAACAGATGCATTGTAAACACGACCTTTCAGGCAGAGTGAAAACCTCTCGTTTTTCCATAAATGGGGAAGGTTCGAGAAGGCTACTCTAGCTTTCGCGATTCGCATAGTCATCTCATCAGACATATTGCCTAAGTTATTGATAGAGCATCAAAGATATGTAAACCTGACAACTATGTCCAGATCTTTACACCGCATTCGCAGAGTTGAAGTGAGTGGTGGGTGATCCTACAAAAATATCTTACATTAGAGGAAGCGAATTTCATACCGAAGGACAAAGAAATGTCAGCTAATCTATTCAAGGTGGCCTGAGCAGAATCTTGATTATCAAGACTAATCTACAAACCTCGGAGAACTTCAACACCTGCACCCTGAACGTGTGGAAGTTTTTTGTTCATAATAACATCAATTATAAAATTAAACAAGAAAGGGGAAATTGGACAGCCTTGAAGAACACCACTGTCCATGGTAAAGTTGTAAGTTAATTCGTTGTAGACCTTAACGCGACTAGAAGTGTTTGTTTAAAGAGTGCATATAATATTTACAAATTAGGTGGACACACCATTTTATGGAAAATATCAAATAGAACACTGCGATCCACAGAGTTAAACGCATCCTTGAAGTTTAGAAAAACGGCTATTGTTGCTGTATAAAATTTCATATTGATTGGAATCTGACTTTTTCTCATTTCGTATGTGATTCACGCGATGTGCTCAGCAAAAAAGCTAGACAGGACTGGAGTCAGGCATATACCATGATGGTTATCACACGAATTACGATTGCTTTTTATGAAGTAAGGTATGATGGTCGACTCAATCGTATAAAGTAGTACGGTCTCCTATTCCATATAGTACGAAAAAGGTTAGTCAACGCTCCCGAAGTTATATCGCCACCACCCTTAAATAATCCCGGAATCCAATCATCAGGGCCTGCGGCTTTGCGACGTTTAAGAGAAAATTGATCTTTGAAGTGTTCAACCCACCTATCAAGACGACATATTTTATCAGTTATTAAATGGTTATTACTATCATTTATAGTTTCACTAACTTTAATTTTCTCGGACCTGTTGAGCGAAAAATTTGGAACAGTGTCTATTACCTGACGCGAACGCTTCTTCCATTTCGTCAGCCTTTCTGGCCCAAAAGAATTCGAGATTGACTTTTAGACTGTGCTTAAGTTGGCGTCTTATATTGCGACGAGTGTTATTATGAGCCGAGTCAGGTGGAATTTGGCACCTTGTTTCGAGTATCTCCATAGATTCCAGAGCCCGGAAGCAAATATTCATGGCCTGCGTCTTTGCGACGTTTAATAGATAGAATTGTGTAATTGCATAAGAGGTCTGAACTACGTATTAGGCGTCGAAGTCACATAAGATTGGATACAAGATGCACCAGGTCACTACCAAAAGTAATAACTCCACACAAAGACATACACATTCACGTATAACATTATTCATGAACACGATTTACTCCCATATCTTAATGTGTTAAAAAGACTATCACATTATTCAATGAAAGTCCGCATAGAAACTTATGATTCGCTAACCTGTGGTTTTACACAATACACAAAAAAAGTTTCGTAAACCAAAATTAATTTTCTTTTCGGTTCAAAGATTTGGATGGCATTTTCATCTGGCCACTGTTTGTCGTGAGATTCCTCCATATTATTACCAATACTAGGGTGTTTGGCTATTCAATGTACTATGCTCGAGTACCTAATAAAGACGGAACTGATCTACTGAATGAAATCCCAGTTTACATTATACAATGCTTAGTTTATCATCATTTCCAGCCACACAAAAGTCAGGTGACTAATGTTTCACTGCCATATAACCATAAGGAGTGAAAAAAAGTATTTAAGTGAATTTAGATAAATTATTATTGAGATTTACGAGAGAGGGAGTGGGGTAGAGAGAGAAGGAAAACCTTGCTACTATGAGTAAATTTATCAGGATAACTCACAGAAATGAGGCAAACTAAACCTCTCCACAACACCATTTATGGCCAAGTTAGCATTCGGGCAAGGCGACATCAGCAACACAGCTTCCTTGCGGATTTCACCGTATCACGTCATAAACAAACCGAACCTCGCAGCTAACTTTGCCCTACTAAGAAAAGAAAGTTACGAAGATGATTCTACTATACATCTGCAACAAGATCGCCACTGAGCTCGATTCGCTGCCATATCGCTAAGGGTTTCTAACCAAGAACTGTGATGTGCACGGGGACCCCATCCCGGCAGACGAGTGGATCCTATACTACCCAATTTGGATGTGACTTTAATTGTTTCTACCATGTCAAAATCTGCCCACCTTGTTTCTTACGCCAATTTGGTGCTGGATGAGAGAACAGAGCTCTATTGGGCAATCAGAATGAGGGCATACGCAAAACGTGACCGAGCCAACGAAGTTGATGGAGCCTTATTTGCTTTTCTAAAGACGAACACTTATTGTCAGATCCAAAAATACGTCTACGGATGTCAACGTTAGTTATTCGTTGTTGGCAACCAACATGTGCTATACATCTCAAAAAACGATGATCGAATACCTGTAAGCGTCTCAAATTATCAATTCTAAGAGGCCAAGTTTCACTAGCGTATAGTAAGACTGCGCGTACAGATGCATTGTAAACACGACCTTTAAGGCAAGTGAAATATTCGCGTTTCTCCATAAATGACGAAGGTTCGAGAAAGCTACTCTAGCTTTCGCGATCCGTATTCACACTTCGTCGGACATATTGCCTAAGTTTTGGATAGAGCTCACAAGATATGTAAACCTGTCGAATATGTCAAGATCTTCATTCTGCAGTCGCAACGTTGGAGTGAGTGGTTGGTGATCCTGTAACAGTATATTACATTTAGAGGGTGCGAATTTCATACCGAAAGACGGAACAACGTCTGCTAATCTATTTAAGGTGGTCTGGGCAGCATGCTGATTGTCGAATAATAGTACGATATCGTCCGCATAGTCAAGATCGACTATTTTATCTCCCGGGAGAACTTCAACTCCAGCGTCCTGAATGTGTGAGAGAGTGTTGTTCATAATAGCATCGATTACAAAATTAAACAAGAATGGGGAAAGTGGAGAACCTTGACGAAAACCACTGCTGGTTGTATAGTTATGCGTTAATTCGTTGTAAACCTTAACGCAAACAGAAGTATTTGTGTAGAGAGCTCGTATAATATTAACAAATTTAGTGGGCACACCGCTTTTCGGCAAGATATGGAATAAAACATTGCGAGCCACCGAATCAAATGCACCCTTGAAGTCTAGAAAGACGACTATTGTGGGACGGTGATATAAATGTCTCTGTTCGAGAACTTGCCTTAACGTAAAAATATTATCTATACAACCTCGTCCTGCGCAGAATCCGGCCTGTTCTTCTTTAAATAACTGACATTGGTTGCGCGGGTGGTGATAACAATTATTGTAATCAAGTTTGCGGTGCTTGAGTAAACACCTAATCCCATTGTATGTAACCAGTCAGTATAAACCAACAGGTAAGCATAGAACGTACCGACCAGCTGTCAAGCGCACTCGACATTGCGTTTCGACGCTTCCACTGAGCGCACTCATCAGAGTACGTGATCTGGCCACTGACTATCGCCGCATTCAAACCACATTGTATATATATACTAGAATCAAATTTGGATATAGGCGGTTTCAACCTTCAGCTAGACTCGCATAGCATTAACTTCTGAGCTCAAAGTCGAAGCTTGCACCAATTCATGCAGTCACGAACAGTAACTGTCATGCTAGCTTGCGCTACATAATATATATATGACCATTCATACAATTTAACAATACTGGATTGTGCAGGGTGGTACTAATCGCGTATTATAATGCAGGTTTGCGAGTCTGATATAAACACCAACCCCGATTGATTACTTACACTATGTCACGTATAAACTAAAGAATTGCATCAGTGTAGAAACGCAAACTTCATCCAGTTAGACCGTTACTCGCCCTTGCAGGAACTCATCAAGTCACTGGCCAGAATTTGCCGCGGACAGGATGACGAACATCTGGGCACGTCTGCTTCGGAATGCTGGTGCTCTAACCACTGAGCATATCCTGCTGCACTCGACACTACACAGTACAATTTTCAGTTATGCAGAGTACTAACTACAGGTGCAGACGCCGTATAGTCTAATTCATTTCCTTTAGGTGGAGCTCATATGGCATCCATTTAGACCCGATAGTTCAACTTAACCGTTGTACATCTGGTGATGATCTGGAACAGACACCACATTACATTACGACTATTGTGGGACGGTGATATAAATGTCTCTGTTCGAGAACTTGCCTTAACGTAAAAATATTATCTATACAACCTCGTCCTGCGCAGAATCCGGCCTGTTCTTCTCTTGTTTGTGATTCACGTGAAGCGCTAAGACGACGTAGGATAATCGAAGCAAATAACCTTGATACGACCGGAGTCAAACTTATACCACGATGGTTATCGCACGAATTACGATTGCCTTTTTTGAAGATGGGAATGATGGTCGACTCATTCCAGTCAAGTGGTACGGTTTCCTCATTCCATATAGTATGAAAAAGTTTGGTCAACGCTCCTGAAATTATATCGCCACCATCCTTAAACAATCCCGGAAGCAGATCATCGGGGCCGGCGGCTTTGCGGCGCTTAAGAGATAGGATTGCATCGCGAACTTCTAACTCGGATGGTTCTTCGGGACTAACATTCCACACTGTTGATGCAGACATGCTTTCGGGAAGCGGAACTGACGCGGGTGGCCAAGAAAATTGATCTCTAAAGTGTTCAGCCCACCTGTCAAGACGACTTATTTTATCGGTTATTAATTCGTTGTTACTATCATTTATAGTTTCGCTAACTTTTAACTTTCTCGGACCTGCTGTGCGGATAAGTTGGAACAAACAGCGACTATTACCTGACGCGAAAGCTACTTCCATTTCTTCAGCCTTTCTGCTCCAAAAGTTTTCGAGATCGCCTTTTAGACTGCGCTTAAGTTGGCGTCTTATATTGCGACGGGTATTATTATGAGTCGAGCCAGGTGGAATTTGGCGCCTTATTTCGAGTATCTCCATAGATTTTACAGAGAGCCAGTGATTATTTCTACGGGGGCCTGCTATGCCACATACAGTAGTACCTGCATTGTGCATAGTGGAACTTATCTTGGACCAAAGTATATTCGGATTTTCGCTATTCAGACCAGTTAGATTAGCCTTAAGAATATTTTCATAGTTTTGTCGGATGGACGGTTGTTCGAGTTTGCCTACATCAATTTGGGGTTTATTCTTAATTATTTTCCCGGAAAATTTTAGAGCAAATCTACAACGGATAAGTGCATGGTCCGAGTCGACATAAGTGTTCCAAAAAGAGCGACAATCCTGGATGCAACCACGCCATCTATAACTAATTGCTACATGATCTATTTGAGTCCACCGTTGTCCGGGTGCTGGAGGACGCCATGTAGCACAACGTTTAACACTACGTCTGAAATTTGTACTACTTAAATATAGTCTATGTTCAGCGCAGCTATCCAAAAGCCGTTCACCATTATCATTGCGAGTCGAGCTTAGAGTGTATCTTCCACCTAAATGAAATTCTGTGTTGCTTAAGCGACCAACTTGAGCATTCATGTCACCCATAACCAGGACTATATCCGAACTTCGTGCTTTACTTAGTAAGGAGCTTAATTCGGAGTAAAAAGCGTCCTTGCTTTCTTCTGTGCTGCAATCGGTAGGAGCATATGCAGATACAACGAAGAGGCAACGATGATAACGGTTTTTTGCTTTGATTTTAGTAGATGTATTTAAACGTGCCGCACACAATCGACTATTTAAAGGGATCCATTCAATTAAGCAAGCTTCAGCTCGCGCGCTAAGGGCAATACCAACGCCCCATTTACCGGCTTGAGAGGACTCTGTGGAACCAGATGTTCGAAGCTAATAACGCGTAGATAGGGATGGTGCAACTAGTTCTGTAATACACGTAGGATCCTGTATTCTGGTTTCAGATACGCAACATATGTCGATTTCTAATTTATCCAACGTACGAGCAAGAGATTCTTGCTGTCCAAGTTGTTTTAATGTTCGCACATTAAATGCGCCTACGTTAAAACCTAACTTAGGTTTAATGAATGATCGTCTACTAGAACCATTTTCGATATTTGGCAACCTAGTATTGGGCTCAGTGTTATGATCTAAACCAACCATATTTATAGTATCTAAAAGAGTGTTATTGTAAGATTGAGAAGAGGAAGGGGAAGGAAAGGACGCAGAATCGAAGATAGAGTTGGAGTTTCCTGCAGTAGCCTGTTTTCGCTTATCCACCCTGCACGGCTCAGCAGATAAGGTGACCCTTTTTATACTGCGCGACGGCCGATGCAGTATGTAATTATTGTAAGTTGTACTTGTCATGGTTATATGTGGACTGTAAAAGAACACTAGGTCGCCTATTCCTAGTTTATATTGACAAATGTATATATAATGAGGTTTGTAATTATGTCAAGCACGCAGCTTTAATTTAAACTAATCTCCATCACTAGTCACACAATAAATGATTGTTTAGCTATACACGTAATAAAACAGTATTCGAAGCAGATGTAAATAAAAAAGAACATAGTGGAACATGAAATCATATAGACATAAACAAGAATGTAAATATTTTAAATCTCTTCAAACAAGCATACACAGATGTATGCTCATTTTAGTCATGTCACGATTACCACAAAATTGTGATCCCTGATTTGATAAAATCTTAAATTCAAGAATTTCTGTGAAGTAGCAAGTATTCAAAATGGATCTTGTCTCCTTCGTTGTGCTATATAGACTATCATTAAAGTGGAGGTGTTGGTGTTATTTACAGTTTCGTTGCATATTATATGCATGGAATGTGCGCAGATTAAATCTGACTGTGAATATTTACAGTAAATCTGATTATTATTATATCGTTTAGATACGAATTTCTGAACTAGCATACTGAAAAGTTATTGTGCTCAACAGAATGGGTAACAGGTAAAACTCGTTAACAAATGTCACCTACCAGAGTACATTCTCGCAATTTTCATTGTTCGAAGATTCTTGAGCTAATAAAGCTTCTGCCCGTTGGCGACGTAATTTACTGGCCAATAGTACATTAGCACTCTTACCTGGGGGGCGACCGCGTCGACCCACCGTTTTTACAGTTAAAACTGGCTGGTCCCTGTGCCAAATCCGACTTACTGTCCCAGTACTTCCAGGAAAAAGCTCAGTTCGTGGCACACTATTTGTTGATGAATTAGAAGGTTTGAGGTCGAGATCTAAAATGTATAAGAATATGACACAAATATCCGCATTGCCTAATCTTCGACAAAACTTTAAAACCTTTTATTTTAATACATGGCAATTAGAGAGCATTAGTTGCGCAGTTGTGATAAGCACTAATCGCAGTAAATAAAAGTCGATCCATCGGTCAGGAAATTGTGCGTTAGACAATTATGCGGAGTTTTCAATTTATTGTGTTTTATAAACTATACATGAATCGTAGTTTAATTCTTCAAAGACAGTATGCTATCATTCTTTGATGGCCACGGAGTGTCAAAACCTGCGTGCACGCGTGACGAACGATAGTTTTCATGTCGTGCAGCTGGTAAATAATAATGGTCTATCTAAAGTTCGCAAACATGAATTAAATGGTATGCCCTAAGATTTTACAATTGAAGTAATAATAATAATGAATTTATAATATCTACTTGCGCCAGGTTAATTTTTATTGAAACAATTCATATACTTCTATCTTATCAATTATCTTTGCATAAAGCGATAATACGTTAAATTTTCAAAATACGAGTTACATTTTCAGTCATTAAATAGCCTATAAGTTGGTGCTTGAAATTTGATAAAGAAATTTTGATTCACTAATACAAACATCAACATATCTTCACGTTTCACAGTCGTGCAACTCAGAAATTTAGCCGTCTAGGTTGTAAATAAACATTAATTGGCTCATTCATAGTTGGCGAAAGTGATTCTTGGTAATTTAACAAAAAACACACCACACTCCTTGAGAATTTTTCGTAAGTTGATCTGTCTAGGAAATGTTCATTGAAATCTCCATAGTACAATGCTCCAGTCTGATAAGAAGGAAATTGAATTAGCCTAAAAATATATATCCTCGACAGATAAAACGATGGTGCTTCTAAAATATCCATTCTAAACTGGTTGACTGGTCTTCTTTGAGAACTCCATTACATATAACATATAATAATATGTATATTAATAATATATATATATATATACTATATACGTATACATTATACGTATATATATATATATATATATATATATATATATATATATATATATATATCTGACCCGAGATTAAACCCTGCTTACAATTAGATGTGGTAACTATGCGCCACATGTTAACATAAAACATCTATAAAAAATGTTGCGTTCCTAAAGTAAGGAAATCTCGCCAAATCTTATAAGGAATTATTATTTTTAATATTTATTTTTATTCATGATAAGAATAAAATAATAACAAAAAACAAAATTTTTCTATGTGTAAAAAAGCAAAAATAAATTTTATCCGATACAATATCCGATAAAATTTCTTTTTGTTTTTGCACATAGGAAGGGTACAATGAATTTTATTAAAGCTCACATTTCAAAAGAATACACATAAAATAGTAATATTTTTTTCGGAAAACTACTGTGGTTACAATTATAAATTAGTCATTGCGTGCCTTGTAACAATTTTATTCAAATAGTACCAGGAGGATATACCAAATTCAGTGTTAACCGGCTACTAGTGAGTGGCAGCCGACACTACACCCAAAATCCATTCTATATTTGATGAAGTGGTGTGCGACATTTGGGTAATGCAGTCTCCTATACACCTGTGTATTAATATAGTTTGTGTTTAACTCGTGTAAAGATGTTTTCGTTGTGATTTTTTTGCTTCCCGTTGTATTAAATCCGAAAATGGAAAATTCCGCAGAAATATCGATAAAAATTTAAGGGCAGGCAAGTAAACCGGCATGATAAAAAAACGGAATTCGTAAAACTTTTATATATATATATATATATATATATATATATGTATATTATATATATATATATATATAATGCACAGTATATTACACAGTACATTTCTAATTAGGAAGAAAAAACACGTTGATAACAAGGTGGATAATGGCTATTTATGTCGAGAACATTAAACTTTACTTTACAATCTTTCATTTATATTCATCCTGGGTTTTCATTTGATTATGTGGGTAGGAACTAGCCTGACTCGGTTTTATTTATATTTCTTGTTTGAGCTAATGAACAAGTATATATACGTATGTCTTTGTTTGCGTGTAGGTAACTTCCTCGTTGTATTATAAAGGGATGCCTGAGATCTGGTAATTCTTGTATTAATGGATTAAGAGTTAACTACCTTTTCGCATTCTTGACTGTTACATGTACGGATGTTATTTTACCGAGTTTTGTCTTTCGTTTCTCTTTGTTACTCAGTTTTGTTCTGTCCATTTAATAACAGCACAGAATGTGCGGATTGCAGTGTTGATTGCCAATTTTGTTTCGAAATTTTTTTTCCGTATTTGAAGCTGCTTTATCCCCTTCAGTTTGTGGCCAATCCGACCGAATGTTTGTTGAGTCTGATCAATATACTAGCATCCAGATCAGACTCAACAAATATTCGATTGGATTGGCCACAAACTGATGGGGATAAAGCATCTGCACATACGGAAAACAACTTTCGAAACAAAATGGGCAATCAACATTGCAATCGGCACCTGCGCTAATACCGAGTGGAGAAAACAAAAATATGGAAAAATAACATACGTACACGAAAAGATGGTTAACACTAAAATCTTCAATATACAAATGACCAGATCACAGACATCACTTTGCAATACAGCGAGAAAGACCTTTACTTGCAAACTTGCACACACACAGACACAAACACATACACACTTATTAGTCGGCTTTACACACAAAAAAAGGAAGTTAAACCGAGTCCGATGTGTTGCCACCCACATAATCAAACGAAAACCCAGGATGTATATAAATGAAAGATTGTAATGTGAAATTTAGTATTCTCGAAATAAATGGCCAATATCCACTTTGTTATTAACGTGCTTTTTCCTAATTAGAAATAATGTATTATCTGAAGGCAATGGACATTATATATATATATATATATATATATATATATATATATATATATATATATATATATATATATATATATATAACCATTAGCATCGTAAAGTTTGTACGAATACTGATTGGCGTTTGACTAACGCAGCTTTCATTGTTCCAGTATTTTTCTTTTAGCAATATATTTCGGCTCATCTTACCGTAGGCCTTCATCAGTTGCATCTCACGAAACGACGAAAGCTGCGTTAGTCAAAACGCAGATCAGGTAATTTCAATTAATCCAGGTGCGAAACACGGAAACTCCTTCAAGTTTTACGAATATCGTATTTTTATCACGCCGGTTTATTTGCATGCCCATAAATTTTTATCGATATTTCTGCGGAATTTTCCATTTTCGGATTTAGTACAACAGGAAGCACAAAAATCATAAAGAAAACATCTTTACACGAGTTAAACACAAACACTATTAAAACACATGTGTATAGGAGACTGCACATTTCCAAATACCTCACACCACTTCATCAAATATAGAATGGATTTTGGATGAAGTTTCGGCGGCCAATCATGAGTAGATGGTAAACTAGGAACGCACGTGCTGAATTTGCTATATCTTCCTGGTACTATTTGAACAAAATTTTTACAAGGCACGCAATGACGTATACGTAATTGTATATACAGTAGTTTTCGGCAACAAAAAATATGTATCTATCATTAATAAAAATAAAAATTAAAAATTCTAATTCTTTATAAAATTAGGTGAGATTTCCTTACTTTAGGAGCGCAAAGTTTTTAGTGATGTTTTATGTTAACATGTGGCGCATAGTCACCACCTCTATTTGTAAGCAGGGTTTTAATCTCTGTTTACATATATATATATATATATATATATATATATATATATATATATATATATAATGGATATTTATTTATATATTTTTAGGCTAATTCAATTTCCTTATCATCAGATTGAAGCATTGAAATATGGAGATTTTAATGAACATTTCCTAGACAGATCAACTTAAGACAAATTATCAAGGTGTGTTTAGTGAAATTACCAAGAATCATTTTCGCTGACTCAGTCTCTACGCCAACTATTATTGAACCAACTAATGTCCATTTACAACCTAGACAGCTAAATTTCTGAGTTGTACGGCTATCAAACTCGAAGATAATTTGATGGTTGTATTAGTGAATCGAAATTATTTTATCAAATTTCAAGCCCAAACTTAAATGTTATTTAATGACTGAAACGGAAATTTAACGTATTATCGCTGTTTGCAAAGATAATTGATATGATAGAAGTATATATAAATATATATATATATATATATATATATATATATATTGAGAGAGAAGAGGCCAGTTTTACTTATAATGAGCTCCAGGAAAGTTGGGTAGAATAAAACCGTAAGTGGACGAGTAGTGTGCACAAGTAGGTAGGAAACTTAATATTTTTAAATCTGAATATTTCGGCACAGATTAAGTGCAATACCGGTAAATAGTGACATCCATTGATTGAGCTAACTGAACAGAGATAGCTTCATTTCATAGAACAATCAACTAAACAGCACAGAAAAGGCAATTTATCCTTTGATTAAACTTTGAGCTTGACGATATGTCATATAGGGTCCACCAAGAAACATCAGCTAATATACAAATGAAATGTGTGTAGTGTGCGACAGGCTGGCTCAGTAGGTAGAGCAACAGATTCCGAAGTAGACAAGCCCAGGTTCGAGCCCTGCTCGCGGCAAATTCTGGACAGTACATGATGAATTCCCAATAAGGACGAAACTGGTCTACTGTATAAATTGCCTTTTCTACACCATACAATTCTTAGTTTATATTGATGAATGCATGTACTTAATGGATCAGGTGTTTATATCAAGATCGCAATCTTGATTACAGTAAACGATTCAAGATAATTTTGCATATTCGTTAGTCCAGCGCTGATAGGTCGTCAGGCCGGAAATAAAGTATGCGTGCTCTATAGTTTCTTTTGTTGTGCAAGAGTGTATTTAAGGCCGGACGATGCCCAGTGGAGATTAAAGCCTAAATATCTGCAGCAAAGCTTTGGTTCACATGGCGCTAATTGGGGTAAGAAAATCCGTCGTAACAACAACAGCTTAACATGCAACGAAACGAAGAGCCGCTAATTTGCTTAGCTATATTACCAGTTCCAAATAACTTAAATCACTTATGCTCTAGGTACATAATTCTAATAAAGGCGTCTGGCAGATTAATCCTTAAAATCATTAGGCAATGCACACAACTTGTTATCAACTGAATAAACAAAACACAAGAAAAATGCAACCTAAAATAACTTTAAATGGATAATTCGTAGCTCAACTGAAAAGATAAAAATCGAGTTTAGAAAAATAGGTTTGCTTCATTTTTTAAAATGGATTACATATGCTTGTTGACTTCACCTATATTTGTTGGGTCATTTATGCGGATTCCCTCAGAATTAATTATATGTGTCGTCCAGCCGAGACTTCATTATCCCTAACTCCGCAGTCAAAGTGTTCATTTGTTCAGACAATGCTCTTACTAAGTTTTCCAATCCGTCGGAAGCCAATATTCAACTTAACACATGCTTTATTTTTAATCAAATATTTATAGGAGTGTTCATTATAGAAACACGATCCATTTAGTAAAACGAAATACAAATATTTATTATTTTATTTTCCCTTCTGCGCCACGAAAGCTGCGGTCATCCTTGTGCTGACCGCTTCATCTTAATTCGTGTACTTCTGCGAGGACTTTCTGTTTGGTTTAAATCAGATAGGACAATTGCAGTGTTTTCGGCCTCAAAGGCGACTATTGCTACATCTTCCCCCCACCCCGCCCCTCGAGCGTCAGCATTAGCACTCTACTTAATCGATCCAGTGCGACAACTCGTGGTCTGTTAGCATGTTAACGAAAACTGCATTGTGCTCTGCGTCCACCCCTTCCACACGATATAGACCATAATTGACATCCTATAGTGCCCGGAACTCGACCTTCGCGACAATGAAATAGTCGCCGACCCTTAGGCGAGCGCGTATACGTCGTCTGGTATAGGCTTGCCGTTGTGTGGCGCCCATAACGCTCATCACAGTTCTTGCAAGAAAACCTTGCATGGTTTAACATCTAATCGTGCAAAGTATGTGACAGGGTTGACAGTAAAGTTAGGTCATGCCCTGAAGCGATACCGTGAAGACTACAATGAAGCTGTAGTTCCAATCTGAACTACAGCTGAAGTATTTTCTCTAGCAGTGTCGCTTCTGTGTATTTTTTATCTGGGATATTTTCCCTTGGTTAGACTCATACAATAGTTGTAATTGTGACACAGTTGCTAATGGTTATCCTACAGCGAAGCGACGTAAATGTGTGATGATTTAATGCTGTTTACAAGGATTAATATGATGATGATGATGATGATGATACTGCAGTCGATACTGATGTGGACGATGAACGGCTTAAAGATTAGAGTGCACGAATGAACGAAAGGAAGGATTAAAAGTACAGAAAAGAAAGAATTAGAATACAATCACAGTATCCTACCGTTGCTACTATTAGCAGTATCCTCGTCGTTTAAACAATCAGTCGTAACTTTTGTATCAATATGTGACTCAATCAGCACTTCTTCGTCAACAGGTTGTTCACGGCGTGTAAACAGTTTGTCGTGATCGGACAAGCCGGCAATTAAATCTGAAAAACGTTCAGAAGTTGTCAACTCCCTTATGTGCTTATCCAAATAGGCATCATTTCGTCTAGCGTGTTCAGCAACCTCCGGACCATGAATTCTTTCTAACTGGAGCATAGTTGTAGCCTCCATAGGATTACTGGACAAAGTGAACAGCTCAAATAGCTCATTACGAGTAAAATAACGATAAGGATCATCATTGTGTTTTCCAGTCTCCTGTTCATGATCGCGAGTTTCCGTGGTTTGCCGAATTATAGCGTTTTTGAAAACCTGACGTCGATAGATTTTCTCTTCTACACCGCCACAGGTTATCAATCGATAGACAAGCACATTCTTGGACTGTCCTATTCGATAGGCCCTGTCAACGGCCTGTGCGTCTGTGGCTGGATTCCAACTAGGGTCCAGGATGATAACGCGATCGGCAGAGACCAGTGTAAGACCAACCCCACCAACCTGAAATCGAGAGCACATCGTTTACAAATTTAGCTCTCACGCTAAATAGAATTGTGCTAAATTTAGTGTCAAAACTTGACTTTAATTATATGTATTCAACCACACCTTACAATCATTCATTTATATGCATCCTGAGTTGTCATTTGATTAAGTGGGTGGATAACAATATATATATATATATATATATATATATATATATGTCAAATAAAAACAGCACCGTCATCATCATCATCATCATCATGTCCAGCCATACAAAAGTCAAAAGTGACTAATGTTTCACTGCCATATAACCATAAGGAGTGAAAAAAGTATATAAGTGAATTTAGACAAATTATTAGTGAGATTTACGAGAGAGAGAGAGAGGCAGAGAGAGAAGCGAATACCTTGCTACTATGAGTAAATTTATCAGGATAACTCACAGAAATGAGGCAAACTAAACCTCTCCACAACACCATTATGGCCAAGTTAGCATTCGGGCAAGGCGACATCAGCAATACAGCTTCCTTGCGGATTTCACTGTATCACGTCATAAACAAACCAAACCTCGCAGCTAACTTTGCCCTACTAAGAAAAGAAAGTTACGAAGATGATTCTACTAGACATCTGCAACAAGATCGCCACTGAGCTCGATTCGATGCCATATCGCTAAGGGTTTCTAACCAAGAAATATGATGCGCACGAGGACCCCATCCTGGCAGACGAGTGGGTCCTATACTACCCAATTTGGATGTAAGTGACTTCAATTGTTTCTGCCATGTCAAAATCTGCCCACCTTGTTTCTTACGCCAATTTGGTGCTGGATGAGAGAACAGAGCTCTATTGGGCAATCGAAATGAGGGCATACGCAAAACGTGACCGAGCCAACGAAGTTGATGGAGCCTTATTTGTTTTTCTAACGAGGAGCACTTATTGTCAGATCCAAAAATACGTCTACGGATGTCAACGTTAGTTATTCGTTGTTGGTAACCAACATGTGCTATACTTCTCAAACAACGATGATCGAATGCCTGTAAGCGTCTCAAATCATCAACTCTAAGAGGCCAAGTTTCACTAGCGTATAGTAAGACTGCGCGTACAGATGCATTGTAAACACGACCTTTAAGGCAAAGTGAAATATTCGCGTTTCTCCATAAATGACGAAGGTTCGAGAAAGCTACTCTAGCTTTCGCGATTCGTATTCTCACCTCGTCGGACATATTGCCTACGTTATTGATAGAGCTCCCAAGATATGTAAACCTGTCGACTATGTCTAGATCTTCATTCTGCAGTCGCAACGTTGGAGTGAGTGGTGGGTGATCCTGTAACAGTATCTTACATTTAGAGGGTGCGAATTTCATACCGAAAGACGGAACAACGTCTGCTAATCTATTCAAGGTGGCCTGGGCAGCATCCCGATTGTCGAATAATAGTACGATATCGTCCGCATAGTCAAGATCGACTAGTTTATCGCCCGGGAGAACTTCAACTCCTGCATCCTGAATGTGTGGAAGAGTGTTGTTCATAATAGCATCGATTACAAAATTAAACAAAAATGGGGAAAGTGGACAACCTTGACGAACACCACTGCTGGTTGTAAAGTTATGCGTTAATTCGTTGTAGACCTTAACGCGACCAGAAGTATTTGTGTAGAGAGCTCGTATAATATTAACAAATTTTGTGGGCACACCGCTTTTCGACAAGATATGGAATAAAACATTGCGATCCACCGAATCAAATGCACCCTTGAAGTCTAGAAAGACGGCTATTGTGGGACGGTGATATAAATGTCTCTGTTCAAGAACTTGCCTTAACGTAAAAATATTATCTATACAACCTCGTCCTGCGCGGAATCCGGCCTGTTCTTCTCTTGTATGTGATTCACGTGAAGCGCTAAGACGACGTAGGATAATCGAAGCAAATAACCTAGATACGACCGGAGTCAAACTTATACCACGATGGTTATCGCACGAATTACGATTGCCTTTTTTGAAGATGGGAATGATGGTCGACTCATTCCAATCAAGTGGTACGGTTTCCTCATTCCATATAGTATGAAAAAGTTTGGTCAACGCTCCTGAAATTATATCGCCACCATCCTTAAACAATCCTGGAAGCAAATCATCGGGGCCTGCGGCTTTGCGGCGTTTAAGAGATAGGATTGCATCGCGTACTTCTAACTCGGATGGTTCTTCGGGACTAACATTCCACACTGTTGATGCAGACATGCTTTCGGGAATCGGAACTGACGCGGGTGGCCAAGAAAATTGATCTCAAGTGTTCAGCCCACCTGTCAAGACGACTTATTTTATCGGTTATTAAATCGTTGTTACTATCATTTATAGTTTCACTAACTTTTAATTTTCTCGGACCTGTTGCGCGAATAAGTTGGAACAAACAGCGACTATTACCTGACGCGAAAGCTACTTCCATTTCTTCAGCCTTTCTGGTCCAAAAGTTTTCGAGATCGACTTTTAGACTGCGCTTAAGTTGGCGTCTTATATTGCGACTAGTATTATTATGAGTCGAGCCAGTAGAAATTCCGGCCTGACGATCGGTGGGCTCAAGCTAGTCAACCCGGGATCGGTAGCATGAACCTTGCCGGGTCATAAAGGGACACAGCCATCATCCCGTTTCATGTGAAGCCTCGAGTTTGGTCTAACTGCGCTGTAACTTCTTTTGTTAAATGTATAGTGACGGAATGAGAGCAAGCGTTCCAGACGTGAAGGGCAAGTTTCGGCTGCTGAAGGAAACTTTGGCCACTGGCATCTGGGCAGATAGTGCTCATCAGCCTTGGTTGGCAGACTATCTAGGAGAAGGAAAACTCCGAATACAAACCATCACTAGGAATGGGCGACCTAGTGTTCTTTTACAGTCCACATATAACCATGACAAGTACAACTTACAATGATTACATACTGCATCGGCCGTCGCGCAGTATAAAAAGGGTCGCCTTATCTGCTGAGCCGCGCAGGGTGGATAAGCGAAATCGGGCTACTGCAGGCAACTTTATCTCCGATTCTGCCTCCTTTCCTTCCCCTTCCTCTTCTCAATCTAACAATAACACTCTTTTAGATACTATGAATATGGTTGGTTTAGATCATAACACTGAGCCCAATACCAGGTTGCCAAATATCGAAAATGGTTCTAGTAGACGATCATTCATTAAACCTAGGTTAGGTTTTAACGTAGGCGCATTTAATGTGCGAACATTAAAACAACTTGGACAGCAAGAATCTCTTGCTCGTACGTTGGATAAATTAGAAATCGACATATGTTGCGTATCTGAAACCAGAATACAGGATCCTACGTGCATTACAGAACTGGTTGCACCATCCCTATCTACGCGTTATTGGCTTCGAACATCTGGTTCCACAGAGTTCTCTCAAGCCGGTAAATGGGGCGTTGGTATTGCCCTTAGCGCGCGAGCTGAAGCTTGCTTAATTGAATGGATCCCTTTAAATAGTCGATTGTGTGCGGCACGTTTAAATACATCTACTAAAATCAAAGCAAAAAACCGTTATCATCGTTGCCTCTTCGTTGTATCTGCATATGCTCCTACCGATTGCAGCACAGAAGAAAGCAAGGACGCTTTTTACTCCGAATTAAGCTCCTTACTAAGTAAAGCACGAAGTTCGGATATAGTCCTGGTTATGGGTGACATGAATGCTCAAGTTGGGCGCTTAAGTAACACAGAATTTCATTTAGGTGGAAGATACACTCTAAGCTCGACTCGCAACGATAATGGTGAACGGCTTTTGGATAGCTGCGCTGAACATAGACTATATTTAAGTAGTACAAACTTCAGACGTAGTGTTAGACGTTGTGCTACATGGCGTCCTCCAGCACCCGGACAACGGTGGACTCAAATAGATCATGTAGCAATTAGTTATAGATGGCGTGGTTGCATCCAGGATTGTCGTTCTTTTTGGAACACTTATGTCGACTCGGACCATGCACTTATCCGTTGTAGATTTGCACTAAAATTTTCCGGGAAAATAATTAAGAATAAACCCCAAATTGATGTAGGCAAACTCGAACAACCGTCCTTCCGACAAAATTATGAAAATATTCTAAAGGCTAATCTAACTGGTCTGGATGGCGAAAATCCGAATATACTTTGGTCCAAGATAAGTTCCACTATGCACAATGCAGGTACTACTGTATGTGGCATTGCAGGCCCCCGTAGAAATAATCACTGGCTCTCTGTAAAATCTATGGAGATACTCGAAATAAGGCGCCAAATTCCACCTGGCTCGACTCATAATAATACCCGTCGCAATATAAGACGCCAACTTAAGCGCAGTCTAAAAGGCGATCTCGAAAACTTTGGAGCAGAAAGGCTGAAGAAATGGAAGTAGCTTTCGCGTCAGGTAATAGTCGCTGTTTGTTCCAACTTATACGCGCAACAGGTCCGAGAAAGTTAAAAGTTAGCGAAACTATAAATGATAGTAACAACGAATTAATAACCGATAAAATAAGTCGTCTTGACAGGTGGGCTGAACACTTTAGAGATCAATTTTCTTGGCCACCCGCGTCAGTTCCGATTCCCGAAAGCATGTCTGCATCAACAGTGTGGAATGTTAGTCCAAAACCATCCGAGTTAGAAGTACGCGATCAATCCTATCTCTTAAACGCCGCAAAGCCGCCGGCCCCGATGATTGCTTCCAGGATCGTTTAATGATCGTGGCGATAACCATCTTGGTATACGTTTGACTCAGGACTCGTATCAAGGTTATTTGCTTCGATTATCCTACGTCGTCTTAGCGCTTCACGTGAATCACAAACAAGAGAAGAACAGGCCGGATTCCGCGCAGGACGAGGTTGTATAGATAATATTTTTACGTTAAGGCAAGTTCTCGAACAGAGACATTTATATCACCGTCCCACAATAGTCGTCTTTCTAGACTTCAAGGGTGCATTTGATTCGGTGGATCGCAATGTTTTATTCCATATCTTGTCGAAAAGCGGTGTGCCCACAAAATTTGTTAATATTATACGAGCTCTCTACACAAATACTTCTGGTCGCGTTAAGGTCTACAACGAATTAACGCATAACTTTACAACCAGCAGTGGTGTTCGTCAAGGTTGTCCACTTTCCCCTTTTTGTTTAATTTTGTAATCGATGCTATTATGAACAACACTCTCCCACACATTCAGGATGCTGGAGTTGAAGTTCTCCCGGGCGATAAACTAGTCGATCTTGACTATGCGGACGATATCGTACTATTATTCGACAATCAGGATGCTGCCCAGGCCACCTTGAATAGATTAACAGACGTTGTTCCGTCTTTCGGTATGAAATTCGCACCCTCTAAATGTAAGATACTGTTACAGGATCACCCACCACTCACTCCAACGTTGCGACTGCAGAATGAAGATCTAGACATAGTCGACAGGTTTACATATCTTGGGAGCTCTATCAATAACGTAGGCAATATGTCCGACGAGGTGAGAATACGAATCGCGAAAGCTAGAGTAGCTTTCTCGAACCTTCGTCATTTATGGAGAAACGCGAATATTTCACTTTGCCTTAAAGGTCGTGTTTACAATGCATCTGTACGCGCAGTCTTACTATACGCTAGTGAAACTTGGCCTCTTAGAGTTGATGATTTGAGACGCTTACAGGCATTCGATCATCGTTGTTTGAGAAGTATAGCACATGTTGGTTACCAACAACGAATAACTAACGTTGACATCCGTAGACGTATTTTTGGATCTGACAATAAGTGCTCGTCGTTAGAAAAACAAATAAGGCTCCATCAACTTCGTTGGCTCGGTCACGTGCAGTATAATGCACAACGTAATTGTAATCCTCGGAGATAGAAATTTTGCTATATTCAAAAGATAAATGTATTTAATAATATATAGACTAATTTGAGCTACAAAAAATTAAAAAATGGTCCAGTGAGTATTGCATTATCGCAAGCTATTTAAATTACTTCACTTTGTGGAACTGAAATTAAAACCAGTTCCATTCTTTCAAACGGTTGCACAGCATAGCGGGTTTGATATAATTATCACTTTGTATAAGCCTTACAATAATAAAAAGACGCAACCATGCATGTCAAGAAACAACTTATTTTACGGATTCTATTGGAATACGCGCATTTATAAAGTACATCGTACTAATCATATAAGCAAAGCTATAAAGAAATTTTCTTTGATACACAAAATATTTATTTCTCATCTAGTCAGTCCGTATTTCATACGCTCTATCCGTCTTAATTTTATTTGTTTTGCTTCCCATATATATATATATATATATATATATATATATATATATATATATATATATATATATGTGCTCATTTGTAGAGAATTGAGGAGAAAATGAAATATACATATTTATTGCATCTGTCAAATTTTTTCCCTATTGTCTATCGGAATGGTACGATATAAGTAATTGTTTCGCTCTCGCCAGTTTTGCTATTAAATAACATATGTGTGGCTAACAAGCCCTAGCCACGATCCAAATAAAAAGACTATAGGCAGAAATTCGGCTAATATACGCTAAGCAGACCATCGGTAGTTACTGCTGCCCCCCGAGAGACTCCTCAGAGGACCTAATTGATCCGGTAACAGGGTAAAAGTCTTGCCTTGTAGAGACAGATTTCATTTGTGTTTGCATGAATGTTATGTAGCATGGTTGGTGCTCTGTTCTACAATGGCAGATCGGGCGTGGCTATATGTAATTTAAAGCCAGAGAGATGCCAAATTGGTTTCACTTGAAGGAAAGGCTGAGCAAAGCATAATTGGGTATATAGCTGAAAAGTTCTTATATTGTTTAGCAGAGCTAGTGCCAGACTCCGAAGCAAAATATTCCCGCGTTTGAGCTCCGGTCACGTCAAGTTCAGGCAATCATTTAACAAAAGAAGGAACACAGTCAGAAGATCAGTGCTATCACTAAACACTGGGAAGGAAATGCATGAGGTCACAGAGAGTACTCAAATGAACAGCATAAAATAAATATCCTGACACTACAGAACAGCATGAAATTAACGTAATAGCCTGTGTGTTCACTGATTCATAATCACTAAGTTAATAGTTTGTGGTCGAGGATTGAGACATTGATGGTCTAATATAAGGAAATCGAACAGCCCAATTAGTCATCACGGCATTCAAACCATCACACCATCAGTAAGGTAGTCTACATTAATGGAATATATTTTGTGCGTTGTTATTATAAATTAAGCATTGCATAAGAAAATATATGCAGCTCATCAAGTAAACGAGTTTCGTTCTTATTGAACGCTCACAAGAAGCATGTCCAAATAACTGCGGACGGGATTTCAACCTGTGGGCAACATGCCACCGAAGCCCTACATAGCATTATTTTTTCAGTCACATAATATTTTCTGCTTTTTGTCAGTCTGGCCTTAATTTGAATCCTGTTTGACATCGCTTTCGATCAAAAGTTCCGTGTAATCACTCGTGATCTGGCATTATCAGTAAGGCCCCATGCCAACAGGAAAAACGATATTGATTTAAATAACAGCGGAAGTTTTTTCACCCCATATATGTTTTCAGTATAAACTAAACATTGAAGAACGCAGACAATGTAATTCATCAGATAGACTGATTCGATCCATATTGAGCACATATCAATTAATTGCCAAACTTTCCGTGATCAGGACACAAACCAGGAGACATTTGCATCAAATGAAAGTCTGACCAAACATAATTGGGAGTACTATCCGTTATGCAAAGATGTGATTGGTCCTCATTTTCAGGCACGCAATGAGTTCGTCTTCGTGGTGGTTGGTTGCTCACTCATCCTCCGAAGGCTTCAATATAGTTCATAATAACCACTGGACACGATTTAACTTTCGTTGACGGACAAAGCGAGTCAGAAATTAGAATATGCATAGAACTGCATCAGAACGAGGTTACCACTTTTGCTTAAATCTGCTATTGTGAGCATTGTACTGTTTATGTGTGATTAAAGGCCTGATGATTATTTGGGAAATTCCTAATCGAAGCGTTAATGTAAAAATTTCCAATGGCTAGTATGAACAATTTGGAGGCCTTCTGAGCAGGCATCGGCACCCAACCACAACGATGACGAACTCATGCGTACTTGGAAATGGGGATCAATCGGGTCTTTGCGAAACTGATAGTGCAAAGCGACAACTCACGATCGTTAATTGTGGTAATCATCACTGTGACGCCCGCACTACGCAACTCTTCAAAAGTATCATGAGTAGTATACAAATTTTAACTAGCAAGAATGTACGGCTCGAGTCGCACACCAAATGGGTTGCAAGACTGCAACAAATGTACCCCAGTTCGAGCTCAGTTCACGGAAGTTCTGGCATGAACAGAATTGGTGTCCAATTGGGCCGAACTCCGTCTACTTGATGCATTGCATTTTTTATATTATGCGACATTTAGTATAAACTGACATGTGTTCAAATATATAATATATATTTATGCAAATTACGCTGCAATTTACATTCCTCGTAATAATTAGATAATGTCCTTCAGCGAATAACCAACTAAATATCGTCAGTGCCTTCAAGAAATTGCTATTAGCGTATGCTAGACTTATATAGAATATGAACAAAACAAGACAATAAAAGAACACCCAGATATCACACACGGTTTTATTCAGAGCAGCCATTGCCTATAAGGCATAATTAATCAGACCTCCCCACTGAACCCTATTTTTCAAAAGACTCATAAAATACAGCATCGACAATACCACTGCTAGAACATTGACGCATTTTGTCGAACGCTGGAGCCAATCACAAAAGGCTCAAGGAGGCACTTAATAGAGAGAATATATGCTAATGAGTCCGTAAAACAGGCTTGGAGCATACGAACAACTTTGGACAGAACGCCATTAATTAGCATAGCTCGCCATACAGCTACACGTCAGACAGTATCGAAAGCAGCTGAATATTCTAGTGGTCAAGCACAAACATTGAGACGGTGATACATGTGGCGCAATTTAAGAGCAAGGCGAGGTGCACGATGTTGTCATCGAATCGCATTCCCAATCTAAACTCTTCCTGAGTTGGCTCCGTTTGCTTCTCTTGCACAGCACGAAACAATCTGAGAATAATAGCAGAAAAAAATTTGGATGCAGCACAGAGAAAACTGATGCCATGATTGTTGACATGAGAGTTAATGGCATCATTCTGTGGACGGGTACCACAACAGCATTCTCCCAAGCCTTTAAATCAAGTGTGCCAACTTGAAGTAAGCACCAATCCCATTTTATTTAACCAGTCTTCGAACAACATAGTATTGTTACCACCACCGGCGCAATCAATTAATTTTTAATTCTCCCAAATATTTTGGACGAATACTTCTTTATATATTACGCTAACGCACATTTGTAAATAATTCTAAATTTCTATTCCACAATTTTTTTCAAACAATACAAAGGAAGTTCATCGACTCCGGCTGCAAAGCGCTTCCTCATGAAACGACGCGTCTCCCCGAATTCATCAAAAGTAGGAGTTTCGATTTCCATCTCGTAACACTTCATCAGAAAATACGCTTCGTGAATTAAATGACAGACTGAAGATCTTTTGAAGGTTGATGACGTTTTATGCTTCAGAAACAAATTGCGCTGAAGTTAACCGTGCTTATTTGTTGTTCCAGTACACAAAAGAGGCTTCATCGGTCGCCTTTCGTATATTTATTCCTGGAACTTATGTAGATGTGCACAATTGTTTACGATCTACACCGCTAGAACAGTCAGACCTTTGATTGGAGATTTTAAGTTAGTACCATAATTATTTACTCATCAACGTGTACACAACATCCGTTGAAAAAATTGCATAAAGAACCGTCAATCTTACGGACCCTATTTAAACTCAATCTACGGTAGCTTGATTTCACTTATCAGCTTTTCAAAACTCCGCCGATAAGGTGAAAATGTTTACTATGTGCGTTGGCCCATCTAGTATGTAATTATTACGGACTTTGCCAGTCATGCTTATTTGTGGACTATAAGAGATCTCAAGATCAAACATACCAAGAGAGGATGAATTATTCAGATTTAGTCATTCTGTGCTTAGATGGCCTGCCAACATAGATTACCGAGCACCACCTGCTCGTTAATACAATTTCTGATCTAACCTTCCATAAGATAATCTGTTGACCAAAGGTACCGAGCACACTGCCTAGTATAATTGTTATTTTACAAGTATCAGAAATCGCCTCCATTCATCTTCACGTTAGTGCAAGCACTCAGGCCAAGCACAGGTCAGAATATGAACTACATATTTATATAAATTATATAATCTTGGCATATCGTTTTGCAAAGATGATGAATTCCACGGTTGGTACAATGTTTGCGAAATAAATTAAGCACTAATTTAAGTAATTCTATTTGTTCAGTATTCTTTCGTCCGCAACACGAGATAAAATATTTATAGCTAGAAATAAAACATTTTGGAGAAATGAGTATTTATGAGTAAGAATGCAATAAAACGACAAGTATTCTAACCACTAAAATGTAAAGTAGGAAATCAAGTCACGACGTCACAAGAATGCAAGTGAACGTGTCATTTTGCAGGACGCATACTTTGGAGTTCAAGCTTCATTCAAAAATGTGTTAAACAAGCATGTAAGCAGAAAAATCAAACCTGTACTTGAAATAATTTGTAAAAATGCAGGTGTTACAATTAACCACGAAATATTGTTTTGCACAGTTACTAGACCATTATACTTACCTGCATAGTAAGCAGCATTGCTGTGTAGGATGGATCGTTCTCGAATTTTTGTACAACAGCCTGTCGGTCCTGAACCTTGCTGATTCTTCCATCTAAGCGCAATATTTTGTGTTGACGCTGTGACTTATTATCATTTGAATTAACGTTTTCCTTAGTTGCATTCAATTTTCGCAGCAAATTTCTTTTCTCCAATATTTTTTCAAGCATATCGAGTAGGCGTAAGCTCATTGAGAAAACCAGAGTTCTATGATGGGTCGAAGACTCGCTTTCTTGTTTTTTTGTTTCTCTTCGCTGGTCAAGGAAGTATTCGAGTAGTCGTACAGCAAAGGCAATTTTGTTAGACTCTTTAAGTAGCTGTGATGTCTCATCTATAATTACCTCGGTAGACAGCCTTTGGCTATCAACCCGAACTTCAGTTAAACTATCACTGGTTTCTTTCTCCTGTTCTATGTCGTTCTCCAGTTTAACTGACAGATTCAAACCCAGTTCCGCACACTGCTCAGGTGCTAGCAAACGCGGGTGATCACACAGTTTCTTTAATACCATTAAATCAATCAACGGTGAGCGCCGATTGCTCAAATCGAGAATCTGACGTACTCTATCTGTTTCCAAGTAGTCACGGTACACTCGTTGTTGTAAATCCGTCAGGTAGATCCACACGACAAACTCATTTTTCCTGGAAATAGTATTCAAATTTAGCTTGTTGTCTGCTGAGACTTGAGGGTTAGCACAGTCAACTTGTTCTGCATCGTGTTTCTCCACAGATTCATTATCTGCGTCGAAAGATTGTAAAGCTGATTTTCTTAATTCTTCTTCATTATTGTTACTATTATTATATGTAGTAGTAGAGCTGCTGGGTAAGTCGATACAAACTTGGGCCTTAGTACGACGTAAAAAGTATGGCTCAATCAATGCACGAAGACTTTTTACCATTTCATTGCCATGTGCGCGCAATGCCAATGATGCATCACGTTTGCGCGCATTCGAAATCGGCTTTGCGTACTCGATTTCAAAGGTCCGTTTTGAGCCCAGAAGCCGACCTAGAAAGTTTAAAGGAACATAATTCTGATTAGCACTGTAACACAGCAAAATAATTTTACAACATGTATATATATATATATATATATATATATATATATATATATATATATATATATATATATATATATATTACAAAGTATATTTCTAATTAGGAAGAAAAACACATTAATAACAAAGTGGATAAAGGCCATTTATTTCGTGAATACTAATCATCGCTCTACAATCATTCATTTATATACATTCTGGGTTTTCAATTGATTATGCTAGTGGTTAATGTGCATGCCTGTTTGCATGTAAAGGTCATTCTTGCTATATTGCAAAGTGATGTCTGAGATCTGGTCATTATTGTTCTGATGGCTTGAGAATTAACTTGAAACATTCAGGCTGGGACGGAAAATTTCTACAATGTCTTAACGAAAGACATCGCCCCACATACATTCAATGAACAAGGACTGAAAACTGACATAGTTAGCGCACTAGAACAATACAAGAAGGAATTCAAAGGCAGCCAAATTATCACAAAAAAACACATAGACGAACTCGGATAACGACAATCAGACAAATCCATACGACTCGCCACATCCGACAAAGGATCAGGAATTTTTATACTTGAAGCTGATTCTTATAGAAAGTCCATGAACGATATCATGAATGATCAATCTAAATTCCTATAAGACATCAAACAGAAAGATGATTCAACAAATATCGAATCAAGAATTAATGCTATTCTGAAAAAGATGGAAAAACACGTTTTAACATCGATGGCTGATTCCGATATTAGATCAAAACTCATAGAAGACATTCAAAAGGCAAAAGCCGTCGGAACAAACAACGTAAGATTGTACGGCAAACCAAAAAGTCATAAAGCCGTGACAACCTGAGGAGCTCTCTCGATGCGGCCTATTTTGTCAATGATCAACGCTCCACAACATAAACCAGCCAAGTTTCTTTGCAAAATACTTCAACCAATACGAAGCATCATAAACGCAAAAACTATCAAGGTCTCCTTCGAACTAGAAAATGAACTGAAGGGGAAGAACATTCTACAGAATAAAATAGTCTTGCTTGACGTCACATTCTTATTTACAAACATACCACTGGATAAGACAACGGAGATCTTGTGTGACCTCATCAAAAATGAGTTTTTTGATTTCCCTATATACACCAGTGACATTAAAAAACTCATATTAGCATGTACGAAAAACGTGCAATTTACATTTGAAGGGATATACTACCGCCAGATCAATGGTGTAGCTATGAGATATTGCATTGCACCCCTCCTGGCAGATGTATACATGTATCATCTAGAAAAAACGAGCCTAAAACATATAATTGACCAGTGCGCACACTACAAAAGCTATGTAGATGATATCTTGTTGTTCATCTCCGAAGCAGCAGACACATCCGAAATCCTCAAACAAGCAAATGGAGCCGATCCAAACATCAAATTCACTCTCGAGGTAGAGAAAGACGACAGTTTACCCTTCCTTGACATGAAACTCACTCGAGAAGAAAATGGGATTTGACACTGGCCATACATAGAAAATCCACTTTCACCGGACAATACATTCACTACAACAGTAGTGTGCCAAAATCCCACAAAAGAAACTTAGTAAACAACCTAGCAAACAGAATCAAGAAGATCTGCTCTGAACACAAGATTGAGGAAGAACTGGGCTACCTCAGGAAAATTTTGCTAATGAACAATTACCCAGAGCGTTTCATTGAGTTCAACATCAGACCATGGCGTATTCGCACTAGAGAGGATACCGTCAAGCAGGTTTTCCTAAACATACCATTTAGAGGCGACGTACCAGCCTTAATATTTCCACGGCGGCTGAATAGAATAACTAAGGAGAACCTTCCCAGTGTTAAAGTTAATAGGACATTTAGCACACAGCGAATCATGAGGTTGGATGCCAATGATCAATTGCCAATTCGCTCCAAAGCATTCATAGTCTACATATTCTCATGTATGTGCGGTAGCACATATATATCCAGCAAAATTTGCCACAGAAATTGATTAACAAAGGTTTGGCACCGTCGGGAAAATCAGCTATTTCCGATAATATATTGGCAACGGGGCACCCAGTCAATTCGACCAATTTCACAATTCTACATAAAGCAAAATCAGAAAAATTATTATTTATTTATGAAGCCCTTTATATAGAACAAAATGCACCTGACCTTAATATTCAAAAGCTTCATCAACATGATATTTTAATCGACTGGCCAAGAATAAAAAAATCAGCAAAAATCTACTAGTATCCAGGCAAGACCAAGCAGGCCCTCGACTAGAATCAACAAACGTGTGTTTTTTCTTCCTAATTAGAAAAAAAATATATGTATGTATATATAGTGAGTTTTCTTTTGAGTCGCATTGTCAAAGACTCCAAATGAAGTCCAATTTTCCCACAATAATTCACATTATTATATAGAGGGTATAGGACGTTGTTCCGGTTCCTATTCATGAATCGCCAGTAGGCTCAGAACGTATGTGCACATGAGATTATACGTTCCGTTAATGCTGTCGTTATATCTTTCTGGTCATATTTGAACTAATTTGTGGTGCGTAAAACCTGATACATAATTGTGTATATAATATGTCCGTTGTTTATAACAAACTAGCAAACTTAATTTACTTAATTGCCAACAACGTTTGCTTAATTACACAATTCTCTTAAATTACCACATTCCAAGTCAGCGTAATGTCTGTATGATAATCACAAGTGTATGCCGGTTTTTCGGAATTTTATGTCTAAACGGATGCCACATTTCTCCACTGGAAGGCAAAGCTAATAAAAATTTCAATTAATACATAAATTAATTTATTTCGTTGCGTGTGGCAAGGGGCGCATTGAAAATAGTCAGAGATTCCAAAGTATGCGTACCCTGGTTTGAGCTTTGACTGCAAAAAATGCTTGAGAGTACTTTAAGTGTTCTCTATAGAATCGAAAACAGTCAAATGGAATCCTTTCATTTTTCACATTAGAAAATGCTATTTTTATACTGGCGAATATATAATATAATATTATCTAATAATATTTGTGTTATATCAAGCTAGAAAACTTGATTTACATAATTCTTATTACCGCCATCTAAAATAATGTTTGCTTTATTACATTAAATTATTTTTTCACGCATAATAAAAAATGCATTAGCTTTCTAGAAAACGTAGTGCGGTTATACATTATAGATATTTGGCGTTCTTTGCGTTTTGCTTTTCATTTACTCTATTTAAAAAATAGGTTTAGAATTTAACGATTTGTAAAATTTATATTCCAACTCCGGCGTCGTTTGCTTCTACATATTTTGACAGAATAGCACAAAATTATGCAACTTTGGAGAAATCAGTCTGTAGATAAAAGATATAAAACTTTTCAAAGGATGAAAAAAGTAGTTGCGTCTGGAATTTTAAACGAATGATTTTGAGAACATTGCGATAATAATTATAGCGAAGATCATTATCTGATACATGACTCCGTAACAACATTGAAATCACGAAGAAGAAATACCGAGATATCTTTCCTTTCGGAATGAATGACCAATAACAACTGAGGTCAAACAAGTATGTATTAGGCGTTGCAAACCTAGTAACAAATTAGTTCAGTTGTGACCAGAAGGATAAACCAAAGACAGCATGAACAGAAAGTATAATCTAATGCACATTCGTTTCGTGCTTACTGGCATCTCATCAGTCGGGCCGGTATTGCACCATTTAACCACTATATATTTGGGTGAGGAACGTGGGATAATAGGACGATGCAAATTTTTAGGTGTCTATTGGCCTAGAAAAAATTATGCTGCTAAAATCGATATAAGTGACTCAAGCGTTGAAATAGAAATTATTTCGATGTGCAGAGCAACACA
Source organism: Eudiplozoon nipponicum (assembly GCA_029291075.1). NCBI lineage: Eukaryota > Metazoa > Platyhelminthes > Monogenea > Mazocraeidea > Diplozoidae > Eudiplozoon > Eudiplozoon nipponicum. The sequence goes on from JAQBSW010002294.1 coordinate 95,513, forward strand.
ATATGTAAACATATTTTAAATACGCTAAAAGAACGAAGCTAAAATGGAGACATAAATACTCCGCTACAATAAAATGGATGGTTTTCTAAAATATTAAAAATCAGAATATAAAACAAATATGAAGAAAGTTCGGCAATAAATCAAATTATATGAATCTGTGATTTTTGTCTGGTAAAAAGCTAATAAATGACATACTGATCCTAAGCAATGACGGTTTTACTGAAAAGGTTGTCGTACAGTGTATCAAACCATGTGAGACATTTGCATTAACACAGTGCTTTACACTTAGTGTGCAGAATCGAAGATATTTTTTGCAAGAAAAAATATTAATGGTCGGTTAAGAGTTCAAATCCCTATCAAACTATTGATCAGCGTAATTGAGCAGTTGCAAAAAATTTATTCACTTGCTGATTAATTAAGGTTTCTGAAAAAAAGGAAAAAATTCAGCATCTTAATAGTATCAAAAAGTCAACAAATTTTGAGATATCAATGAAGAAAATTAGTGCATCATTATTTTTCTCATACAAAAATGATATTGGTCCACATGCATAATATGTTCGTGGAAGTTAAAATTACTTTCGTTAATCCGTGGTAGAAGTAACATAGAGTACAAATTTGCTAATATTACTTGTGGAATTATTTTTAATTATAGAGGTGCAGTTGATATTTATCTATGGTATACTGTCTAGAGTAATTCCATCATTCATGAATTTGTTGAAAAATGAAGATTCTATTCATAAAATATAAAGTTATGTGAAGCAAGTAATAAATCTATATTCCTAAATGGTTCTTTGATTTTAAATCTAATTGCCATCTTTGTTTGTATTAATTTTTTACAGTCAACCACGTGTTTAGATCGCGATCATCTACATTATTAGGTAACATTTTCCTTGCGATGGATTTTGAGCATTAAACATTAATACGCCAAAAGCTTCCTTAAAATCACACATAAAATCAATATCAGTTTCATCTGTTGATATACTTTCACAAATCATTAAGAATTTTGTGGCAAAGTTTTGGGGTCATTATTAATTTTGGTCATTATGATCCTATTGGATCTTCTAAGCAAGGTTATTCTTGTGGAAATTATTCTTTTATCAAACTTGTCTAACCTAGGTTTTTTAACAACGTTAATTAGAATAAATTTCATAATATTGTCCCTTTAACTTACTAATTTACATATCCATGTATACACAGCCTACAGTACCGTGCCAACAAGAGCTGTTATATATAATTTCTATAACACTTTATATTTGCAGAAGCACCTAAAGCAACTGAAATTATCTGAGAAAACCTTCCTAATCAAGCAGTCCGCACAACCTTCCAAAGAGTTTTCTTGAAATTCTGAGGCCTGTAACATGTGCATTCAAAGGCTTGACATTCATAAGTATTTCATTTTGAATCGTCATTTCAAGGCGTATCTGTTTATGCTCTAGCATCTTGAAATAATTGACGACCACAAACTTTAACAAGAAACCAAATTCCCCTCTGATTAGACATGATCTAAGCATTCCGTACCACAAGTTGTTTATAATAGAATCTGCAAAAAATAATAATTAGAGCATAGATTTTGAATTTCTTAGTATACAACTTACGTTTACATCATCAGTCATGCACACATATTGTGGTCTGTAGACCGCAGTTAAGATTAATGTGTCAGTTTCAACAGAACTAAAGACTAATGAGTTTGTCTTTATTTTATATCAGTCTTGCCTGGAAAAAATTTCTACATTTGATGAGAACGTCTCTGCCACTTATATTCAATGATCTATCTTTATGGAACGTTAACTAACCAGGATTTTTATTGTATGTACTTCTGCTGACTCTATGGTAATTGCGTTTAATATGAATACCTTATTCCAGTTTCCATGCTTGCTACAATTGACATTATCAATTGGTGATTATTCTAGACCTAGCTGTGACTTTACATGTCAGAAACGTTCCTCGCCTGTTCAGGTATTCGCATTTGGATTACTGTCACGAATGATTAATTCTGCAAACTCATTCCATGTTTGATCAAGCTTTTTGTTTGCAAATTAATATACTTCATGACAGAATCCAGTATATTGTTATTTTCATGAATGTCCTTTATGTCTGTTTCTGCTGCGTTCATCCTCGTTCCATAATATATCACGTACAATTCAATTTTTTAAATATTAGACCTCATAATGTTAATTTGCTTTGCCATGAAATAATTTTGTCAATTTCTATAATATGTATTGATTGGGTTATTTCAAATAACGCGCTGATGCCTAATTAATGAAAATGAATTGTACATGTTAATAAGTTGACTCATGTTATCGTATCAGAAATAAAATAAAATCAGAGGATGATATCGATTTAATAAATTATTTATCAATAAACATGCATAACTTGTTTATTGGACGCCATAGACCGAACAGTTATAGGTTTATAAAATTAAGTGAAATAAACTGCGATTTAAACTTGTGCCAAAATTTTGTTTAAACTCAAAACGAATCTCCAAAAGATCTTTCATTTTAAATACTTACGTCAATAAAAAAATATAAAATGACAAAAAATTCTATGTAAACTAAAAATAATATATGTACAATTGCGAAAGAATAGAAATTGTGGGCATAGAACTTGAATTTTTGCTCTAATAGTAAATTAAACAATCTCTGATTGCGCGTATGATGAATACGATTCTTTAAATCACGATTCCGCTCTTGAAATCAACACCAATTCTATTGTATTTAACCATTCAAATAACACAGCAAAACTATCGTCATTCATACATACTCTCGCTTTTTGACATTCCCTGATCATCAAATGAAAACAAAGGCAAAATTAGTAGCGATGGCTAAACCGCAATTCTTATATATATATATATATATATATATATATATATATATATATATATATATATATATATATATATATATATATATATATATATATATATATATATATCAGTAAGCAAATTAAATGTAGTTATCTAATATGATTCGCAATACACAGCATGGTTGTTCGTATTCTGAAATATATAGCGAAGAAGATAATGTAAACAATATCCAAATTAACAATAACTATTTTTTATTACCGTTATATAAAACTGTTCTGTTTTCAACTGATACTTTTTGTCACCGGAACATAGCAACTAATGCTGAAACGACACGAATATAAAAATTGCCTCCTTCTGTACTTTTTATTCAATATGACGCCAACATTTGTCTCATAGTTAAGACAAGAAATTAAAATTAAATCAACTGTAAGTATTGAAGCACACTAGTTTAAGTGCCGTGCAAAGTTGCGCGAAGCCATCATGCCATGATATTCATGAGTGACTATGCCAAGTGCGTAGCCCGTGCAGTTTCTGTGTACATGATAATTATCGATTCTAGGATATGAAGCCCGTGAACATTTACTGTAGCTATCATACCAATTAAAACAATTATATGTCCAAATGTGATCCATGCGATGCAGCAGTATATTATATTAACAATACAAAATGAAAATTAAATAGTACAAATAATTAAATACAGTTTACGCGATCCTATTTGCAGAAATTTTTATAATATTAAATAATTGTTCATAGATGCCACACAGATGTTAGTTAGAAATTCGCGATTATACTCCTTGTGGCAAATGGGTATGAAATATGAATCATGTCGATACATATGAGATGATCACGCGAATTAGAGTGCAAGCGATGCGCCAAAATACAGCTTAATATGCATAAATAAATGTATAATGAACAGGAAAATTCTATTAATTAAATGTTATATAAAATAAGGTATAACTTGGTTGGGACTGCACCAAGAGGGAGGTAAACGCATGCATGAAGTTGTTTATTTCCAGGTTCAGAGAGATCGATAAATTGTTTCAACCTAACTTTGCATACAGAAATAGGTCTTTGAATCAACTTTGCGAGCTTGAGCTAAATACCAATCCTATTGTATTTAACCAGTCACTGATCAACATAGCAAAACTAACGCCAATCGCACGCACTGACGCGTTTTGACCGTCCATGATCATCTTCAGAGTACGACGGAAAACTGCCTAGCGAGGATGAAACCGCATTGCATATATACAGAAAGCAAAATTAGATATGCGGCTGTCACCTCTAGTAGTCTTGCATATATTATACTTGACTGGAAATGTCGAATGAAAGATTTGTATTGTATTGCCTATATGTATGTGTGGCGAAAGCTGCAAACAGTTAATGTTCGTGACTGCATAGAAATTGTGCTGACGATATTTCTTGTCAAATGTAATGTACGTGAGACGGCTAGATATGAGAGCCGCATATCTTATGTTGCTTTCTATATATATGCAATGCTGTCTTATCATCGCTAGTCAGTTTTCCGTCGTACTCTGACGATAACATCGGAAGGTCAAAAAGCGTCAGTGCGTAGGTTTTGTTATGTTGTTCAACGAATGGTTAAATAAAATGGGATTGGTGTTTACTTCAAACTCGCAAGCTTGATTTGAAGAACTGTTACCACCACTCACACGATCAATTATTGCTCAACTAAACATAAATGAAGTTTTTAAAACTATTTCCTGTCTTAATGACAAATGATAAACCAGCGTGCAAATATCTTACTCTTTGTACATATTTGTTTATGTTTGCAACATTAATTTTTATTGGTGCTGCAATGCAAAGTTTAGATTCACATTTTATTATTTGAAGTACCCGTATGTCTACTTGACAGCGATATAAATTCCTAGCCGTAAATACAATCATGAAGAAATATATGTGACATACCCTATTCAGAATAAATACGTCTTTCTTCCATTAAAAAACCAAAATATTGTGTTTACTTAAACCTGGCAAACTTGATATAAAGAACTGTTATCACTACCCGCGCAATCAATAATTGTTTAATTGTATTACCGAATTACGCGTTGCATCATTCGTTATTACAAACAATTACTTTCCTGCAGCTACGTAGCTACGAATGCATGAAGACTCGACGTGGAGCAGGTTTTGGCAGCTGGGCAATTGTATTGCTGAAACAATGGTGAAGGCGAGATGCTTCAAATTCTGTGTCATATTGTGCGGGTAGTAAACTTGGGAGTTGACTCGGCAGGTGTGAGTCCATACCATACATGTGTTGTTAGTCACACCTGCAAGTAGATTCGCGTATACGTGAACACATGACAAGTTAATGCATATACACCTAATTGCCATTAGTACACAAGGACGCTAAAATGGCTGTGAGTTCTCTATACATTGTCTCAACTATTCCTTTGGACATTGAGCTATCGGTGGTGGTATGGTGTAGGTGCATCCAATAAAACCCGGGGATGTTCGATAAAGATTGGAAAAAAATTATGCTACACTATAAATAGTTATTGCGTTTCAAATACTATAACGTGCTATTCATACAGATATAAACCTGTTTGTGACATCATCTTCAGGATATGTGCCGAGGTGTAACGCCACAGGCCATTGTTTAAAAATATCGTCGATGGATACAAGATGAAAAAAAATCTTGAACCTGAATAAGGTAAATTATTCCGTATAGAGGTCATGTTGTTGTTGCAACTTAGATTGGTTGGCATTTCACTAACTCGGAGAAGCATTGTTTGGCGTTCGGCTAATGTTTGTGTCTCAGGATCGATCTATTACAACATCGACGGCCACATTAACGGATGGGTGTGTTGTGAAGTAGATGGAATAAACTGATTTTCTCCGGCTGCTGACGGGCGAAACTGGCAGGTAGGCCCGAGTAACTGTTATGTAAATTACAAGTAAGCCCTACAAGACGCTACATACGCACAAATGATCTATTAACAAGAGTGCATCCGCATCGTTATGTTGGTTGAAAAGGCTGGCGTCAGATGAGCTCACAGATGACCGAATATGGCGAAGAAAAATGAGGTTTTAGTGAGACGTTTAGCTTTAAAACACGTCTGCAATGATATTTGTTTTCAGTCCCGTGGGCGATTTCGATCTGTGAACTAACCAATAATGAGAAAGCTTTCGTTCTTCTCTGGCATGGTACATTAAGACAGTTAAATTGGCATGTCTATGTAAACTGGATAAAGGTTCTTGTGAAAACCTCATATATTCTGCTGTCTCTGATGCTAAAAAATTGGCGCAACGCTTTATGAATGGTGATATGATTTCGACCAAGAATGTCAATTATACTTTCTAACGGTGGTAGAATACGCGATTGAAAACTGACTTCCAAAATACTTTGATTTCTAGCTCAGAGATTTTATCGTTTGCACATTCCAACGCACCAGGTTTAAGAAGAAAATATAATCCCAACTATAGATAAATTAGCATTGTAACTTTTACTGTCGAGTTGACAGCATGACGAAGCAATTCCCCGTGATTCCTCGAAGGCCTGCACAACCAATATAGATGTTTTCATAAGTCGGGAAGAAATTTGCGAAAACACCTTATATTTTCTATAGATATTTCAACGTATTTGAATACTGAAACTTTTTTATCGAATTGGATTTTAAGACCAAATGCGGAATAAATTTTCGTTTAATATTATGCCCACAAAAATCATTTGATTTTGAGTTCATGATTTGCTAAATGTGATAATACGTTCCAAATATGTTCGGCATGTGATTTCATGTCAGCAATAAAAACCATTATGCCATCAAGATATGACATATTAAAATCCGAAATGTTTGAGTAGCGTATTCGTGATGAGAATATAAGTAAAATACTCCAGTTAACTGAAGGGAAGTATGGAAACAGTCATCTTTATATATTCTGGTGCTAACATAATATGGTGATAAGCTTGTCTAAGATCAATCCCTGAAGAATAATTTTTGCCATTGAGTTTTTGAGCATTGTGTTCGTAGTTCAAATTGGATATGCAATGATATTGTTCACAGAGTTAAGCCTGTGCTTATCCCCACAGGCTCTGTAAAATCCTTTAAATTTAGACACGAAGTGTGATGATAATTCCTAAGAATATTTGAATAAGATATTTTGAAATATCTTCTTCAACTGCTTTCTCTTCGTCAGTCTATGATGGCCTCGTCTTACGCGCAAACGTTTGTATCTAATTATTTATGTAGTGCATCATGTTGAGAATATGAAGATTTGATAAAATTAGATCAAAAATGGATTTGTGTTTCCAAATATTTGTTCATATTTCTCTCTGTAGGACATAGAAATTGAACCTTCTGAAGCTAACGTCTAAATGCATTGATGTAATCTGATGTAAGTACGCCGGTAGGTTAACTTGAAATGATGGCAATGAATTAAACGCGAAACCTTGGCGGCGATGAAGTTGTGAAGAAATTCATCTTGTATACCTATATTACGAGAGCGGCACAGGAAAGTATAGGTGGGTTTCGGCTCACCCGTGACTGTTGAATCCTGTACATATAAAATTATCTCAGCATCTTTGTCACTCTTGAAAACAGAAACTGCTGCACCTGTAAATCCGATAACTTCCCATCTGATTTTAAAATCTAGTTCGTGTAAATTTTCATTGGCAGATTTTGCGGATCGTATATGCTTATTGGTGAATCAATTCGTTTAAAATTATTAACTAACTAACGCATTTCAAGTATAATCCTACTTGTGTGAATGTAATCCACATGGTCAGCCGCAATGGGTGTTTTGAATATGATTATCTCGTTTGTGCGTAATGAAAATGATATGTTACATTGCTGTACCTTATGGTCAACTATAAAAGAAAACAGGTCCCTCTATTGTAAATTCGGCGTGTAATGCATATTTTTTATATTAATATATACAATGTATATAATGCAAGATTTAAAATTTTGTTCACAATATCACTAATTTATTGAAGAGTACCGACTATATTTTTGAAGAGATTTTGAATGGGTTCTGTGTTTATATGTCCGTCTTTAGTGCTTTTATTAGCATGTGCTTTGGACTATTAAACGAATGAAGATAACTAATATTAATAATACAAAATGACTTAAAGTATCTTAAATTTAAAATAATATATTCAGACTTATGTGCCCTGTAATTTCCAATTGCTTATAACAGAACGCTTACTAAAATATAACTGAGAAAAATTAATAGACAAAATTTTTATATATTATCCAGCTTCGACACAAATTATCCATATTTAAGATGAAACTTTGTCGAATTAATTAGTCGACTTGGCATAGGAACTATTACTTTACCAAATTTAAATAGACTCTACCACGGATTAGACAGACATACAAAATCACATAAATCACATATAAAACTTTCGTTACGGCTGACGTGTTCTATGAAAAGACGCTGATATACACAAAGGGGAATTATGTGTTGCGATGAAATTTTGCACAGCGAAATAACTGATAGTCATGTGTGCCGTAAATGCAAGGCCATAACGTAAGATTATTATGACCGTTACCAAATATTTCAGAAAAATTAAACCGTAACATTATACTGTGATTTAATAACTATTTTAGGATAATAATTTTGGTGTATCAATCAGCCCATTAACCAAATAAATTTAAATATAATTCCCGTGAGAAAAATGTCTATGTAAACAGCAAATGGAAAGTGACAATAAGACTGTTTCAATAGAAGTTAATTTCGACAAAAATGCAAGAGTTTCAAAGCGACTCTACTGCGGTCGCTAATTTTAATACATCAATTAAAGTTATGTGTGATGTTACAAAAAGCCTACTGTTAAGCTGTTTATGTTTGCAACCCTAAATAAAGCATTGAGAACATTCACTGAAAAAGATAATTGCACAGGTGGATGCCCAGAAGTTCTAGTAGTATACTGATACGTGCGTCCTTTTCTTTAGTTAGTGATCCTTTAGGTAGAAACATGTAATTCAAAAGGCAAGAAGAAAAGGGATGTGATATATATATATATATATATATATATATTCGTATTGAAAATTTATGACAAGGTTTTCATGATATGTATGTTGTCTGCATTACGTAAACTATGCTTTAGTTAGCAATGACATTTCATAAAGTAGACAGATTTTTAATATGGGAAACTCGTCAAGAGGTTTTTAGAATTTTTTTTTGATCGGGGCACATTTGCTTCTGAGTCAAATACTGATGCTACTGCGCTACCCCATCTGCACAATACATTTGATATACAGTCATATTCAAAAATATTTATTTTAATTAAATTTCCCTACACGTGTGCCCTATTTGGCATTGGTGAAGTCCTTAAGTTGTAAATAGCCACCCGCGAGCTATCTTTCTTTAGTAGAACATATGTCACTGGAAATAGTTAATTTGATTGCACAAATATTTTCAGTACAAAACAAGCGTTTAAAAGGTAGCAGAGACAATTCATATAATACACCAACTATCACGTATCTGAAAAAAAATATTCCGCGAACGATAAATTTATATAATCCCCTATTACATATGCCTAAATGGAATTTCCAACGTAAATACCTTCAATTGAAGCTAACTTTGTATGCCGCTCACGGAAGGGACCTTTTTGGTGAATGTAATGAAAAATAAGACAGCAGGAACTAATGCGACGGCTAAATCGGAAAATAAATTATCAGCTTTATTTTAGCACACCCCGCTTTGTTATATGCTGCACAGTTATTCACAGCGACTTTAATTTTAACACTGAGTTTATAAATATGGATTAAATTGGTCTGTAACGCTTATAGATACGAGTAGTTTTCACCCCGTCTAACTCAACCTGTTAACCATCAGACGGACAAACGTACACTGCTCTGTTCAACAGTAACTTGTCAAAAACATATGCCATAATAAAAGAAGGTACCTGCTGAAATATAAATAAATACATATCCGCACCCCATTGTAAAAGAATAATCTTTGCAAAGGACTACAATTTCTCTGATTGATTTTTATAATATAAATATTTTATTAGATTAAAAACGCAATACACTAAACGTGTTATAGCCAAGACAATATGTTATAGTAAATGCATAAATATGCCCATTTACGCGAATATATCATATATATCAGCTCTTTATTTTACATCCACATTACTTCAATAATTAAAAATGTATTAATAGAGTCTGAGACTACAGAACAAATTCAATGTAAACATCTGAATGTACTATAAGAATAATATTTAGAAATAAATTTCACAATGAGGCTGGGCATAAGCTTTAATCTATTATAAAACTCCCTGGTTATCTTTTTAAATGTTTTATTTGCCTAGGTTGTTGAATTCAGGTTTTTTAAACTAATTTAACATTGCTTTAAAAACCACGTGCTTTGACGGTATTTGATACAGCTAAAATTGGTTTAAATAAACTTCAATGCAACAGCTATTACATAATTGCATATATAATAGTTCTACGCCACAAACAGTATCTAACTGTTATATATCTAATTGAATGATGTAATGATTACCTCGAAATATAATAACTGTTACCGATCAAGGCCAGAGTGCATGGATTTACTGGAGTAACAGGTGTTCGGATATAGTTGTAATTCTTAATTTTCGTTAATTATAGCATACATCGAAATCCATCGTGTTGATGCCATGTACCGACTCGGCAACCACGGTGTACGTACCCTGTACATTTCGGTACTATAATATTGATATCGGGTGCTGACACAATAGCCACATTGTTAGTATCATTTACAGAATCGTTATATAATAGAGTGAGTTAGCGTTGATGTCGCATTGTTGAGACGTTATTTGACGTCAGCTTCACAATTGCAGGTTTACACATTCGTCTAGGAGATTATATCGTCCTATTTTCCCCGATTCATTACCAAAATATAAAGTTGGTAAAGGGCGTAATACCGGCTCCTAATGGTGAGTCGACAGTATGCACGAAACGCGTTAATACTTTCCGATCATGCTGTATTTGGTTTATCCTTTAGGTCATAATTAAAATAATTTGTTACTAGGTGGTCAGC